>NW_023610287.1:0-185575 GCF_013339725.1 Rhipicephalus microplus
ATCCACTCTGTCCTTGTAGAAAATGTGTTGATGCGAAATTGGTCTCTATTCTTCGTACAACCGCGGTATTATGCCTTTACTATCTGTCGTGTGAAAGGACAGCGACATATCCGCATTACCTCCTTGGATTTTTTTTTCTCGTAGGCGGCGCCCAGCTGCTCGCGGTACCCCCCCCCCTCCCTATTCATTCTATTCATAAGCTTCTGTCGCATCGGCGACTTGAACATATTCGAAAAAGCGCTTCTCTAATGCGCGCAGCTTCGCATGCAAGCTTGGGCACCGTCAACACTCAACGTTCCCGTCGCCCTATCACAATCTACACACATGGCGCCTTGGCCGAAACTCGTCAGCGAACGTATCCAGCAAGCGCAGCACAACACCCGTGCCGCCAACTCGTACAAGTGAGAATACAGAGACAGGGAGAGAGACAGAGTAAGGAGACAATCTTTTGAATCATTGATTCGGAAAGCGGCGACTAGGCGACTACCACGTAAGCGCGCTCACGCGGCTCCTCCCCGAGCCCGGACACAAACGGTTCGCGCCCGAACCGACTGAGAAACCACCGTTCGCTTTGTTCTAGAGTGGAGGAAGGCCGAGTGACGCCGGCGTCTCTTGGCGGTTCGAGGACCACTACAGCGCACTACCCGACTGGCTCCTCACCCAGCAACTCACGCACCATAGAAGTCCGCCAATAGATGCAAATAGACAGATTTCTGGCTTTTAGTTTTTTAACCTGCTCGCGAAGAAAACGACAAGCTGCACGCTGGAAGCTTTGCTCCGTAACTCGGGCGGAGGCTTATTTTGTTGGGACATGCATGATGATGATGAGTGCTTTTTAATGGCGCAAGGGCCAATTGATGGCCAAAGAGCGCCATTTCAATAGTCTAGATATATGAACAATGATATGATGTGTGGCTGTAATTCTAGAGATATGAACAATGATATGATGTGTGACTGTAAAGGGGCCTTAAAATTCCTCGCACTAACGCGAGTTAAAACATGGAAGTAATAAGAGCATGGCAGTGGTGTGAAATATGTGCTGTGAAAGTGGATGGAAATGTCATGATATTAATATCATGGAGGAGATGTAGTCATCGCAGCCACGACCACAGTACAGAGGTCATGCTACGGATGACCTCAAAATATCGGGTGAAAGCTATGCACATCTTTTAAAAAGGTGCGAAGTGTATGCAGTTTAAAAAGCGGATCCCTACCGATGAGCATCCCAGGGTGAAGTGGGAGCTGCTGTCGGTAGGGCAGTAAAAACTGCTTTTTCCTTAGAGCATCAAGCTCATTGCACTGGACGAGAATGTGGAGAACAGTAAGTGGTTCTCCACATCTCTCACAATACGGTGGATTGCCGGTAGACAAGAGATATGAATGTGTAGAGTATATATGTCCTGTTCTAAGCCTTGTTAGTGTTACTTCTGTGTGTCGTGATTTTGATAGTGGCGGCCAATCACCTAGTTGCGGCTTAATAGCATGGAGTTTATTGTCTGTGTGTTTATCCCACGTGCTCTGCCAATAAACCCTGAGCTTTCGTTTTAGAAAAGGTTTTAGGTCAAGTGCAGGGATTGGTATTGATGCATTGGGAGGGGTGTCGTTGGCAGAAGCAGCCAGCTTGTCGGCCAATACGTTCCCTTGTATTTCACGGTGCCTGGGAACCCAGCAGACAACGACGTGCTGTTTTGATGTGTACAGTGGGCACAAAAGTGAGTAAAGTGACACCAGCACGGGGTTCTTGTGTTTTTTAAAAGTTTACAGGGCTTTGACCACGCTTAGGGAATCTGTGTATATTACCGCCTTTTGTAATTTTATCTGTTTGATGTGTTTTACGACCGCCAGTATTGTGTAAGTTTCTCCTGGGAAAATGCTTGCATCAGGATTAATGACGCCGGCCTCGGAAAAGGATTGGTCTACTGTAGCATATGCCACAGAAGTGTTTGACTTTGACGCGTCGGTAAAGAACTCAGGATATGTGTATTTATGTTGTAGTTCTAAGAAGTATGTATGTATGTGTGCAAGTGGTGCGTGCTTTGTGACTTCAACAAAAGAGACATCACAGTCTCTAAGCTGCCACTGCCATGGTGATAGATTTGTTGCAGGAGCCATCAAACTGTGTTTGAGTAGAGGCCTACCTGTTTCTTCGGCCAGGCCCCTTACACGGAGCACGCAGGGTTGCCTAAACGAATGACGGTTCTCGAACAAGCCAGAACAAGACAAATCATAATATGTGAAATGGGAAGGGTGTTTCTTGTCTGCCTTCACCTTCAAGAAGTACAAAAAGGACAGGAAACATCTTTGTAGGTGGAGCGACCATTCATTTGAATTCACGTACAAGCTCTCCACAGGGCTAGTTCGGAAAGCACCCGTAATGAAACCACCGTTCGCTTTGTTCTAGATGGAGGAAGGCCCGAGTGACGCCGGCGTCTCTTGGCGGTTCGAGACCACTACAGCGCACTACCCGACTGGCTCCTGCACCCAGCAACTCACGCACATAGTAAGTCCGCCAACATGGCAAATTAGACAGATTCTTCTTTGCTTTTAGTTTTTTAAACTGCTCGCGAAGAAAACGAACAAGCTGCACGCTGGAAGCTTTGCTCCGTAACTCGGGCGGAGGCTTATTTTGTTGGGACATGCATGATGATGATGATGCTTTTTAATGGCGCAAGGGCCAATTGATGGCCAAAGAGCGCCATTTCAATAGTCTAGATATGAACATGATATGATGGTGGCTGTAATTCTAGAGATATGAACAATGATATGATGTGACTGTAAAGGGGCCTTAAAATTCCTCGCACTAACGCGAGTTAAAACATGGAAGTAATAAGAGCATGGCAGTGGTGTGAAATGCTCTGTGAAAGTGGATGGAAATGTCATGATATTAATATCATGGAGGAGATGTAGTCATCGCAGCCACGACCACAGTACAGAGGTCATGCTACGGATGACCTCAAAATATCGGGTGAAAGCTATGCACATCTTTTAAAAAGGTGCGAAGTGTATGCAGTTTAAAAAGCGGATCCCTACCGATGAGCATCCCAGGGTGAAGTGGGAGCTGCTGTCGGTAGGGCAGTAAAAACTGCTTTTTCCTTAGAGCATCAAGCTCATTGCACTGGACGAGAATGTGGAGAACAGTAAGTGGTTCTCCACATCTCTCACAATACGGTGGATTGCCAGTAGACAAGAGATATGAATGTGTAGAGTATATATGTCCTGTTCTAAGCCTTGTTAGTGTTACTTCTGTGTGTCGTGATTTTGATAGTGGCGGCCAATCACCTAGTTGCGGCTTAATAGCATGGAGTTTATTGTCTGTGTGTTTATCCCACGTGCTCTGCCAATAAACCCTGAGCTTTCGTTTTAGAAAAGGTTTTAGGTCAAGTGCAGGGATTGGTATTGATGCATTGGGGGGTGTCGTTGGCAGAAGCAGCCAGCTTGTCGGCCAATACGTTCCCTTGTATTTCACGGTGCCTGGGAACCCAGCAGACAACGACGTGCTGTTTTGATGTGTACAGTGGCACAAAAGTGAGTAAAGTGACACCAGCACGGGGTTCTTGTTTTTTAAAAGTTTACAGGGCTTTGACCACGCTTAGGGAATCTGTGTATATTACCGCCTTTTGTAATTTTATCTGTTTGATGTGTTTTACGACCGCCAGTATTGTGTAAGCTCCTGGGAAAATGCTTGCATCAGGATTAATGACGCCGGCCTCGGAAAAGGATTGGTCTACTGTAGCATATGCCACAGAAGTGTTTGACTTTGACGCGTCGGTAAAGAACTCAGGATATGTGTATTTATGTTGTAGTTCTAAGAAGTATGTATGTATGTGTGCAAGTGGTGCGTGCTTTGTGACTTCAACAAAAGAGACATCACAGTCTATAAGCTGCCACTGCCATGGTGATAGATTTGTTGCAGGAGCCATCAAACGGTGTTTGAGTAGAGGCCCACCTGTTTCTTCGGCCAGGCCCCTTACACGGAGCACGCAGGGTTGCCTAAACGAACGACGGTTCTCGAAGAAGCCAGAACAAGACAAATCATTATATGTGAAATGGGAAGGGTGTCTCTTGTCTGCCTTCACCTTCAAAAAGTACAAGAAGGACAGGAAACATCTTTGTAGGTGGAGCGACCATTCATTTGAATTCACGTACAAGCTCTCCACAGGGCTAGTTCGGAAAGCACCCGTAATAGGCGAATGCCTAGATGGTGGACGGGTCGAGAATCTTCAAGGCTGATGGTGTTGCCGACTGATTGATTATAGCACCATAATCTAGGCGTGTGCGTATAGAGGCTTTTATATAAGTTCATTAGGACATTTCTTGTCACTACCCATGTAGTGCGTGACAACACTTTCAAAATGTTCATTGTTTTAAGCACCTGTCCTTCAATACTTGATGTTGGGATGAAGGTTAGTTTAGTGTCTAAATAGAGACCACGAAACTTGTGCTTGGTCTTCACTGACAGAGGTTGACCATGCAGGTCAATGTCGGGGTCAGATGGAGGCCCCTCTTTCGGCTGAACAAGACACAAGTGCTCTTTTGCGCAATTGAGTATAAAACATTTCATTTGCCCATTGAGATATCTTGTTCAATCCTAGTTTAACTTGATGTTGGCACATTGAGATGTTGCACGATTTGTAACCAATCTGCACATCATCGACATATATGCAGTTAAAACATACTACGCGGGAGCGACAGGTGCAAGGAATTCATTTTAACTATGAAAAGTGTGCAGCTCAATAACCTCCTTGTGGCACTCCTGTTTCTTGGACAAATACTCGAGATAGGACAGTGCCAACTCGCCCACGGAATGTACGGTTGGACAGGTAGCTTTCGATAATTGTTCAGCATTCTATCCGCAGACACTAACGTGACAGGTCTCGCAATATGCCAAAGCGCCATGTAGTGTCATATGCCTTTTTTCTATCGAGGAACACAGAAAGAAAAAATGCTTATGAACAAAAGCGTCGCGAATCTGTGCCTCGATACGGACAAGGTGGTCAGTGGTGGACCGAGCCTCTCGAAACCCACACTGGTATGGGTCAAGTAGGCCATTCACTTCAAGGAAGTGCATGAGGCGCTGTTAATCATTTTTCAAAGACTTTGCAAATACAGCTAGTTAACGCTATTGGCCTGTAGCTGGAACTGAGGCCGGGGTCCTTGCCTTGTTTTAGAATTGGATAACGATAGCTTCCTTCCAGGCTGAGGGTAGCTCACCAGAAGACATATCGCATTATACAGAGAGAGGAGAGCTTTCTGGGTTTAAGTGGGCTGGTGTTTTAACATTTCATATGCCACACGGTCCGAGCCTGGGGCAGATTATTGGAGCAGGCAAGTGAGGACTGCATTCAGCCAAACAGAAAGGTTCGTTGTGTGCCTCATGTGTTGTGGGCTTGCGCTCTATCTCTGTTTTTTATTGCGGTTTTGTATGCGTCGGAACGCTTCACTATAGTGTGTTGAGCTGGAGCCCTGTTCAAAGTGCTCTCCGGAGTATTGCCTGGTCTTCCAAACTCTCCACTTGTGTGTTCACTAGAGGAAGCGAATGTGCGTCCTCGTCCTGCCACCTTACCAACCATGCTCAGACTCTCGACTCATCTGTGCATGAATTAATGCCTGATAAGAATTTATGCCAACTTTCTCTTCTCGCCTGTCGGCGCACCCTCCTTCCTTGTGACTGATCTTCTTAAGTTTATAAGATTCTCGGCTGTAGGCGAGTCTCTAAGCAACTTCCATGGCTTATTTTGTTCTTTGCCGCGCATTACGGCACTCATTCTTCTACCATGATACACGTCGTTTGCCTGACGGTCCACATGTTTGTGGTATACATTTCGTTGCAGCATCAATCAAAAATGCTGTCAGGTAGCTCACAGCAGCTTCCACGCTTAACCCCTTCATGTCAGTCCAAGTTAGGAGAGTCATTTTTTGTAACTGTTCCCAATCGGCTTTGTCGGTGAGCCATTTGAAAACCTGTGCAGGACATATATTTGTTATTGATGTGATGATAACGATAGGAAAACGGTCACTGCCGTATGGATTTTTAATGACTTTCCATTTAAGTACAGGCAGGAGTGATAGAGATGTTATGCTGAGGTCTATGGCTGAGTACGTATTGTTAGCGATGTTGTAATATGTTGGCTCTTTCCGATTCAGAAGGCACGCAGCGGAAGAAAAAAGAAACTGTTCAATCAGGCGACCTCGCGCATCGCAGCGAGAGTCACCCCATAAGCTACTATGAACATTAAAGTCCCCTAGGACGAGATACGGTTCTGGAAGTTCTGCTATCAGCGACTGAAACTCGTGTTTAGTCAGTTGATGGTGTGGCGGTATGTATATAATGCAAATTGTTACCAATTTGTTGAAGATGACAGCTCGGACAACTACTGCTTCCAGGGATGTCTGAAGGGGTAACCGTGTACAGGCTGTTCCTTGATTAACAACTAAGGCAACACCACCGGATGAGGTGACAGCATCATTTAGGTCTTTTCGAAAGATAATGTAATTTCGAAGAAAGTTAGTGTGTTTCGATTTTAAGTGTGTTTCTTGCACACACAGCACTTTTCGTGTATGTTTGTGCAGAAGTTCTTGGATATTGTCGAGGTTCCTCAGTAGGCCTCTCACGTTCCATTGTATTATATGTGTCATTTTAAAGATGTGTGGTGCTGTGTGTACAAGAAGTGTCACTTCAGGTTACAGGGCCCGTAATTTCACGTTTTTCTTCCTGGGCACGCTCCAAAGAGTTGCGCCTATCCTTCGGCGTCTGAGGCGCCGGAGGAGTGGGACTTGTATTCATCACCTTCTGCGAGGTGGCGGATGGTGCCTGATGAGCAGGCACATTCACAGAAGTTTCGGACGCAACTGCAGGTGCAGCAGTCCGGGGTCCAGCAGACCCTGAAGTCTGCTGAACTTGTTTGGCAGGAGGCGGAGCAGCACAGGCTACTCCAGCCTTGGGCGCAGATGACGCGACTGCGGTCACACTTCGAGTGACATTCGCAGACGCAGAAAGATGTGGCACGGCGCCCTGGGGCGTCACATCTGCAAAAAAGGAGAGTGCTTGTTATGGAGGGAGAAGTGCTGGCGCGCCTCTTGAAAAGACAGATTGAATTTAACTTTGAGTTGAAGAATATTTTTTCCTTTTTCCAGGATGGGCACGTTCGTGAGTAGGCGGGATGGTCTCCTTCGCAATTCGCACAGCGGGCTGCAGCAGTACAATTGTCCAATGGGTATTCGTTGGAGCTACAGTGTGCGCAAGCCGCGCCCTCTGCAGCTTTGAGAACCGTGTCCAAAGCGCTGACATTTGAAACACCTACGAGGATTTGGTATGTAGGGCCTGCTCGAGCTTGCAGTAGCTGGTTTCGATTGAATCGGGTAAATCGCTAGTACCAAAGGTGATAATTATATGTTTCGTTGGTGTTTCTTTTTTGTCTCGTCGTATTACTATTCTTTGAACCTTCACGACATTCTGGTTTTGCCAGCTTTCCAATAATTCACTCTCTAATAATCCAAGAAGGTCGTCGTCAGACATTACACCGCGGACTGTGTTCAAGGACCTGTGGGGGCCTACGGAAACTGGACACCCCAAATGCTACCAGTTTAGTTAAATTGTCATTATTGCAGCTCTCGTCGCGAACCTCCAAAATGAGGTCGCCGCTTCCCAACTTGGTTACACTATATCCTGGCCCGATTGCTTCTGTGAGTGTTTTTGAGACAAAATGGGTGAGATTGCTCGGAATGTTTTGTTTCTTCTAGCTATGCATGACATGAAACTTGGGGAAAGACTGCTTTTGTTTTGGAAAGGAGGAACGAGCTTCGGTGTCGACCACCTTTTCGGGCGGTGATCAGGGAAAGGAGGGAAAAAATTAGCCATACAGATTGTTTACAGTTCGACGGTGATGGTGGCCACCCACCACCGAGCCCAAAAAGGGGACGCTACAAGGTTTAATAGTAAACACTTGGAGACGCCAGCCATGCATCGCCGCTATAACTGAATATAGCTACCCAAGGTTGGGTAACTACACAAGGTTAACCCTTGGCGCCTGGAGGATGAAAGTAAACAGAAGTGAGGAGATGACAGGAAAGATTGAAAGAGATAAAAAAACAAAGATCAGGGGAGAGAGGAGAGACAGAGGAAAAGGCGACTACCGATTTCCGCTGGGTGGGTCAGCCCAGGGGTGCCGTCTACGTGAAGCCGGGGACAAAGAGGTGTGTTGCCTCTGCCGGGGGGCCTTAAAGATCCAATCACCCAGCGTCAGCTCAACCCCCAGGATCCCCTTTTCCCCGGACACGGCAAAGCCGCGCACGGCTAGGCGTGGGTGGGGGTCGAAACCCCCCCGTTAGCTCGGGTCCGCGGTGTCACTACACACCAAACGTCTGCTTGCTCAGACGCCCCTGCGGGGTGTTGGGACATGCAAGAGATGGCAGCTGCTTCGCAAAAGCTGACTCTGAAGCAGGACGAAGCAGAAACATCTGGCAAAATAATGTCCACCAATACAGCACGCCCGAATTCATTGCAAGGGATAATTTCTCTCTACCTTTCGGTGGTAACTTGGGAAGAACATGGTTAAACCGCTGACCTATTAGAAAGCGAATGAGAGCCGATATCCCGCCTCGCAAGCGCTGTGTTCACTGTGAATGCGAAGTTAGCTGAGAGGTATAACGCGTGTTTTCTACGGCACAACAGCGAAGTGAAATCTGTTGTGATGCACCTCGTTTGAGTAGCTCATGCTTGCGGAGCGCGACACTTCTCGGTTTTATTAAGAACCAACCGTTGAAGCAACCGTAATTTACATTTTGGATTTTTTTTCAAACTAGATGGCGAAGCGCACATTTACCGTAACAATTCGTTGCAAAGTTTCGGCGAATAAAGCCAGAACGAAGCCGTTTTGTTTTGTTTTTTTCACCTTGCACTGCTTGCTGTGGTTATAGGAGCATTTGAAAATTACGAGGACACCGGGGCACATCTTTATCACCTGGTGATGGCCAATAAGCTACTGATCAATTGCCGGACTTCTTGTTGTTGTAGAAACGTGTGTTTGAGCCGATCAAAATAAAATAAACCTGCGTGACCTCTTCGAAGTTCACAAGGCTGCGAGCGACCGCCGCTGCTCAAGCCTGGCCTTTCTGAATCTCGAAGTGCAAGCTGGTTATGCCGCACTCCCAGTGCTGTGCAATGGAATCATTTTATTGTTATCGTTATATTTTAGGGCGCGAAGCTCCTTAGGCCGTGGTCGTTCTCTCTTCTTTAGTAATAGTAGTAGTAATGTGTAGCCACATCTAGTTTACGAGTTGCTCAATAGATGGTGTTGTTGTGTGTTATGTCCTTGGACGGTGTCCATACAAGGCCAAGAAAATACCGAGGTAAGTGAATACAAGTACCTTGGAGTATGGGTTAAATGAGAGTGATAGATACATGGAGGTACAGGAAAAAGCCTCGGCCAGCAAAGGAAAAGAGGAATGCGGCAATAATGAAGCACAGAGCGTTGTGGGGATACATAGGTATGAGGTGCTTCGAGGTCTGTGGAAGGGTGTAATGGTTCCAGGGCTTACTTTTGGGAACTCAGTGGTGTGCATGAGGGCAGAGGTGCAATCGGGAATGGATGTAAATCAAAGGACTGTGGGACGCCTCGCGTTGGGTGCTCACGGGAAGACGACAAACGAGGCTGTAAAGGGCGATATGGGGTGGGCAGGTTTTGAGGCGAGGGAAGCGCAGAGCAAAATAGGGTTCGAAGAAAGGCTAAGAAATATGAAGGAGAGTAGATGGGCAGAGAAGGTGTTCCGTTATTTGTATAGGAAGAGCGTGGGACACACAGTGGAGAAAAAGAACTAGAAGACTCACTAGTAAATATACAGCTGGTATTGTGAGCCATATGTCAACAAAGAGCGTTAAGGAAAAGTCAGGGAGGCGGAGAGGATTTACTGGATGGCAGCTATGGAGAAAAAACCGGCTTTGAGTAACTACCGAAGGGCAAAAATGAAATAAGGAGGGAGGCATTTTACGATAATTCAAGGGGAAGCGCTTTACTGTTTGAAGCGAGATCGGGTTGCCTTAGAACGCGTAGTTATAAAGCAAGATTCAGTAAAGAAGAAGAACAATGCACATGCTGCGGGAAAGATAAGGAAACGGCGGAGCATGTTCTGATTGAATGTGGAGATATCCACCCAGGTGTACGTTTGGGCACGAGCCTACAGGAAGCCTTGGGTTTTAGGGACAACAATGGAAAGCTGAACACACCCGCGATTGAAATAAGTAAGAGACGGTTAGAGTATTGGTGGCAGAAAATTAGAGAGAAAGGACAAAAATAATATTGGAAAAATAAAATATGGACAGTGTGCCGTAAATGGCAGAGAACTTAAGCTGAAAATTTACCTTTTTCCATTAAGATAGAATTTATCGAAGTAGAGGCATTAGGCCAACATAAAAAAAAGGGAAAAAAGGTTTTTTTTTGTCGAGCCTGGTGGCATACTTGTCACCACCCCGTTATAAAGGGGACGCTCATAGCATCCATCCATCCTTGGGAATAATATAACTAGGTGGCGTTAGTGACTTTCACGGCATATTCACAGGAATGAATGATAAGGAGTTGGGCGAAGCGTCCGTCCGTCGGTTGGATTGATGGACTCATGGATGGACGGATGGATGGACCGATGGACTTTTCGCCGCACTTATCTTAATTCACTCCATGCATATGTTGTGATTTTTTAGGGGCGAAGCTCCTTAGGGCGTGGGCTGTGCGTCCCTGTATCCTGTATGTAGCCACCTCTAGTTTAGTTCTTGCAGTGTTCACTAGATGGCGGTACCGTCCCCTGTATGTAGCCACCTCTAGTTTAGTTCTTGCAGTGTTCACTAGATGGCGGTACCGGTCTCCTGTATGTAGCCACCTCTCGTTTAGTTCTTGTAGTGTTACTAGATGGGTGGTACTTGTAGCTGATGACGAAAAGATGCAAGATGTTATAAACTAGAAAGCGGTACTTGTAGTTGATGAAATACGCGAGATCTTATAAATAGGAATAATGTCACATATGGCACGTGTCATTGGTTGAAGGCAATCGTTCGATTTAGTGCGGCGACGTACGCTAGGGGGAGCGTTGTAATAAAATCCGTTCGCTGTTGGCGCGCGCTCGGAGTCGCCGGATGGATAAGGCTGCACAGCGGAGAGAGCGCAAGGCAGCAGCAGCGCGCGCTCGCAGACAGAATCCCGATGTGCGAGCCGCGCGAGGCAAGGGACATCGCAAGCCATCCATCGTCTAAGAACAAATAAAAGTAGATTTGTGTATATACACACACAGCGTTTCTCACGTCTTTACATGATGATCAACTGGGCGAATTACACGGAAGATTCACAGTTTACCGATGAATCCCTCCGGAGCTTCGCCCATTTATCATCATTCACCCCGTGAATATGCCGTAATTTTTAATTATACATTTTCTTCGCTCGGTTGCTACACCCTCAGTTACTACTACTGCAATATCATGTTCAGATTAGGTATGGAGGCCTGAGTACATGTTACTTTTTTCGAAGTGGAAGGCCACAACGCATTTTCTAAGTTCCTGTTGAATTAGCCAGGGCCAAGAGTAAGTGTGATGTAAAAGTGTGAACGATCTGCCAATTCATAAAACAAAAATCGAGGCATAACAGTGTACAAACAAATGCATTATCACAGCATACACTGAACAGAGAAAGCAATTATCTTTGAGCGTTGGATCACCCTGCTACTGCTTCGCGAAAGTGGCGAATATTTTATGCACAGACTGATCTTTATTTAACGAGCAGTTTAGTACCTGACACATGAAAATAACCTTTGCGATGACGAAGAGGTTGCATACCTTTGTTTTTTCTCGCCCCATGCTGCTAAGAGCGATTGACAAGTGCGAGTATTGACGAGCACTGCAGCCAAGTGTTACTTACTCGATACAAAGGCAGAGGGTGCCCGAATGGTGGACTGTTACAACTAGTACCAGTAGATCTAGAGTGCTTCGTTCACGATTAACCAAATTTTAGTTCACCCCATGTCGACCGCTCCAGGTGCGTGGAAAAACTGCTTGGTCTTCTCGAACGCTATTTCTGTGCGCTATTTGTGTTTAAGCAATAGTAAAATATCAGATCGTAGATCGCATACACAAAATAAGGACTTACCGGGCCAGGACTAACCTGTGCGCTTATTTTTGTGAAGACTAGTGATTGGAACAGTCTGCTGTCTGAGAAAGTGTGCGGTGACAATGAAGATGCATTTTTTTCATGTTTGTGGCCTCCTGCTGTAACGTCTCTTGGTAAAGCGGGATTATGTATGAATAAAGAATGAAGCACCGTCATTTGTTCAAGGACGCTGACCATCCAAGAATTGTAGGTAGCGGGATAAACTGTTCCTATCGGAATTAGTAGGGTGTTTTTAGCGCCACCGACCTATTATCACTCTTCCTTGGTAACGTATTTTTCGTACTTTCCTAGTTCTTGAAGCGTCTTCTGACATTACCTTAATGGGGACTTCATTCTTATCTCGATAGCACTATCGATATGACTTTCCCACGTTGGAAACTTAGAGGAAAGGAATTGAATTGCGTGGCCATTCCCAGATTAGAATGCTGAAAAGTTTTTATTTCTAGGAATTCAAAATAATGGAATTGAGGCGAGTTGTGTTTCTCCGGAACGGAATCGGAATTGAATGAAGGCACCCATTTCGCCACACTGCCAGTGTCGAGATATTTTGCGGGAGTCAGCCCTTCGCGCGACGAAGCGACACAGTGAAGTCATTATGACATCATTATGTCATTTGTGATTGCGTGATTTTATGCAATGACACGTCATTATGGAAAATCACTTTTCTGGGTCGGAAAATCAACGAAAAGGAACATTTCAAGTTTGATGAAGCATCAAAGGCTTTCGCAGTAAGAAAAAAAAAAAAACGTTGGGCCATAGCGTCTAACGCGCAGCAGTAACAGTGAAACATAAATTCATGGCCTTTCTAGAGCCTTTTACAGCGAAAGTTGTTATGTGATCTGAACGCGGGTTACGCGCGGTGCTGTAATAGTCCACCGCCGCCGGTGTCCGTAAGCAGTATTGATTGAAAAAAACTCAGTAAATGAAAACGATAACGACACAATCGGATTCGAACCCAGGCCCGCTGCGTGCCAGCTCAGTTTTCTCTCACTCAGTCAAGCCAGTACTTGGAACACGTTTCAAAACTTAGGCATGCTTGATGTCGGAAAAAAAAATTGTTAATATGAGGAACAAACTGTTTCAGAACATCAAAGGAACAGCCAGGGGTCACACAATGTGAATTGCGTAACGAATAGGTCGTCCAATGCTGCAATCAATTAATAAACTTGTTCTTGATCACCTATTAGCTGTGGCGCATACAAATTTCTGGCATAATTCTTCATCGTCGTTAGCCACTGCATGAAAAAAAAAACAGGGTGACCATTAAGGTTCACCTTTAAGAGTTAATGCGAGAGCGAAATCCGGCCCCTATTGCGCCCATTAACTGCTAAGTGCATACATATTAATATGTTTTGTTGCATACATACACGCACGCAACCCCGCCGCGGTGGTCTAGTTGCTAAGGTACTCGGCTGCTGACCCGCAGGTCGTGGAATCGAATGCCGGCTGCGGTGGGATCATTTTCGATGGAGGCGACAAATGCTGAGACCCGTGTGCTCAGGTTTGGGTGCACGTCAAAAAACCAAAGGTGGTTGAAATTTCCGGAGCCCTTCACTGCGGCATCTCTCGTATACATATGGTGGTTTTGGGAAGTTAAACACTACATATCAATCAATCAAAACACACGCACGCGCGCGCACACACACGTACTCTGTAGACTGTACCAGCGCGCGCGCGCCATTGGCACATACAGCTTTTTGATATATGGACCAAACCTCATAAGCGCGAAAATGTACGCGACAGCGCCGAGCGATGTGACGTAGATCGTCTTCGCGCGATCAGTCGCTAGCACAGACAAACCTCATTCACGCGACGGCTTCGGCGAGCGAACTCCACTGTTGCTGGCATGAGGCCGTCTACTCGCCCCCCAAAAAACCGCGTAGTGAGCGGTATGCAATTTAAAAATTAGATATATTGCTCTGTAATGGAACGGAAAGAGTTTATGAGTGCCTTGCAGTCACTTTTTTATATGCACATGCGTAAACATTGCGTTATTTCTTGTTGGGCATACGTGACTTGGGTAGGGTCACGTGCACCTATGTAGTCTTTGTCTTTTCCGGTTTTTCGCTATTGGCTGCTTGAGCTCAGCACTTCCGGGCGATGAGCAACGGTTTCCAAATCTGGAAAACCGAGCGATCGCGCGAGAACGAGCACGCGACACGTCGCGCGAACGCCCTGTTTCGTCGCTCATAGCATCGCGCGCCGCTGTCGCGTGCATTTTCGCGCTTATGAGGTTTGCTCTTAAAGCAAGAGTCGCATGGCCTCCAAAATACATGCTGCACGCTTGCCATCTCGGAGGCTATAAAGAGTCTGACGATGCCTCACAGATGGCAGCACATTATATAGCGCTTGTAATTTGCTTGATCAACACCTCTCGAAAGTCACTAATGTTTTCCGCTAGATGGACATAGCCGTCCATTTTTAGAGCTCTTCGAAAGTTCCTTTGTTGTTTTAGTGGTGATGGCTGTATTATCCCGGCCTTTTGGACGTAGTTTGAGTCCTCCCAAATGCGCGTACAAATCGCCGAATGGTCTCGTTTTTGTTGTGACACCAGTCGAACAAAATACGTTAAAGGGGTCCTGAAACACTTTTTCAAGTGACCATGGAATGAATTCACTAGAAAAGCTTATTGGCTCATGAATTCAACGACGCAAAAATTTTAGGAATCGGTCCAGTGCGAGTGGAGTTATTAATGTTTGTCGCATGATGCAATTGCATTATCTCTTCTCTCGTCCCGATGAAAGTGCTGGAAGCTAAGCAGGGGGGAGGGGGGGGTCAGGGGCAAAAAAACTACATCACCCGTGCCCCGTGATCTTGAGCCCTTTTTTTCTTTTTGTTTTGATTGAAAGCGCGGCTTTCTTAGTGAGATCGCGCGTGCACGCGTGGACAAGTAGCGACCTCTCGCAGCAATCTCTGTAACGAGCTTTCTCGCTCACGGACAATTTTCGCTCACTACCAACTGGGCCGACGTAGACGGTGGAATTTCTTCGGCACGAGCTCTCCAACAGTATCGCGTTAAAATTGAACTGAATTTCTAACTAGTGTGTAGCGGATACCACGCTTCTCCAAAGGCTGACGAAGGGTAGCACAGTGAATACTCGCCTACAACACAAAAATTATGTATATTTATGGTGTAGTGGGTACCGAGCCATGTGTTTGTAACAGTTACTCAAAAAGTGTTCGGAAAAGGCTCCGAAAGCCACTCTTCTAGCTTTCGCTGTGACAGTGCTGCGCGTTCCACGCAAGCCTGACGTTTTTTAAAAACATTTTTGGGGCAACCAATACAAGCAGAGTTACATGGTACCCACTACGCCATAAATATTAATATGGGGTGTCCCATAAGCCACTATACGCCATTCTTATTAAAAACGTGGTTTCTTATTAGAAACACTTTTAGGACATTACGCGCACTTTCTTAATTCTGTTGCTTCTATTGCTTCTTTACGCGACATGAAGCTTGCACAGGGTCAATATGGTACAAAATTGCAAGTACGGGCGTAAATAGAGGGAGATAGAGAAATGCAGGGAGAGGCACGGAAGTTAACTAGCCGCGTGACTGGTTTGCTTCCCTGCACTGGGGAAGACATACAAAAAAGGAGGGGGGGGGGAGAAGAAGAAAGGAAAGCCAGGTTCGAACCATGCACGTCACTTCCTGGACTTTTTTGTTTGTTTTGTTTGTTATTTCGCGCGAAAGCACTTACGAACACTGAACGCTCTGGCTGAGTGTAAAGGAAAAGTTCGGATTGGAGCGGTGGTCGAGTTTGCATCGGTGCTGCCATATTGATTCTTAACCGCATGCAGCTACTAGTGGATACTGATACAATAAATGTTTTTGGTGGAGGCGAAAATGCTGTAGGTTCATTCTCAGATTTGGGTACACGTTAAAGAAGCCCATGTGGGCAAAATATTCGGAGCCTTCCACTGCGGCGTCTCTCATAATCATATGGCAGTTTTAGGACGTTAAGCCACACATATAAATCAATAATACTATAAGTGAAGAAATACGACGTAAGTATTTTTACGGAAGAGAAGAGACGCCGTATCGACGAGCAGTGAATGAAATATATTTCGAACCAGCAGCGGCAGCGACATAACTGGTAGACCAGACAGCGAGCGGAGACCACTCTTCGTCCTCTTCGTCAAGAACACACGCGCATCGTCCCACAAAATGTCAACAAGCATGTAGCATAATCCCCAGTGGGAATAGCGCCGTTTCGGCGCATCTAAATGTCAACGCCAGCGGGAGAGTGGTAAGACTTCAAGCGCTGCCACATGTAGCATATCGGTGGATCCTGTGGGCAGTTGAAGGCGATGAGACAGCAGGAGCAATTTAGTATGTCACAGGAGTAACCTCACGAAGGACTCGATATGGACCTTTGTAGCGGTAAAGAAGTTTTTCCGACAAGCCGACTTGACGGCTGGAAGAACGGTTCTGAAGGAATGTCAAGTGGTTGAAGGCATCCGGCGGGAAGTGTCGATGGTGTTTGGCGGCACTGGCATTTCTCACAAGCCGCAACGCATCTTCTGACTGAGCGTGCAAGCAAGCTTTCGCCGAAAGAAGCGTCGGCGTATTCAGTCGTAAGTGCGTGACACACAAAGGAGGCCAGCAGTCATGAATTTCATGTAGAACTTTCTAGACATGGTGTTTTGGAATGACAAGCAGCAGGGCCGGTCTATCCGGTTCAAAACTTTGGCGGTATAATACACCTTCGTGAAGCATGAATGAGCGATGGGACTGATTGGAAGATGGTGATTCGAGGCGTTCAAAGATAGCACGCGAGAACGCATCATGGCGCTGCTCGTCACCAATGCATGTCATTTGCGAAAGGGAAAACACGCAAGGCTCGGTATCGGTGTCAGTCCTGGTGCTCGCCTCAGCAACCGGGTAGCGGGACAGGCAGTCTGCGTCGTGATGTAGGCGTCTGGACTTGTACGTCACTGTGTAGGTATACTCTTGCAGTCGCAGAGCCCAGCGCCCGAGCCGGCCAGTAGGAGCCTTCAGTGACGAAAGCCAAGATAGCGCATAGTGGTCCGCTATTACAGAGAAATTCGTGCCATATAAATATGCAAGAACAAGACATTCACACTCTTTTATTGAATAGTTGCGCTCAGCAGCTGTGAGTAGGCGGCTAGCGTAGGCGATAACTCGGTTGTGTACCCGCTCGCGTTGGGCTAGGATGGCTGCAAACCCGTGACCCTTCGAATCGGTGCGGACTTCTGTCGGAGCGGACGAGTCAAAGTGTGGCCAATATAGGTGGAGTCGTGAAGTTGATGATGAGGTGAAAAAAGCGGCAGCTTGAGCTGAACCCCACGTAAAAGTCACGTCTTTCTTCAGAAGGTTGGTGAGTGGTCGAGTGATCTTTGCAAAATCTTTCACGAACCTTCTAAAATAGGACCAAAGTCCCATAAATCTCTGGACATCCTTGACAGACTGGGGTACAGGAAAGCTCGTGACGGCACGAATTTTCTCCGGGTCATGCTGCACACCTGATGCGTCGACAAAGTGGCCCAACACCGTAATTTGCTGGCGACCGACGTGACATTTCGACAAGTTTAGTTGAAGGCCAGCAGTGCGAAAGATGCCGAGAACCGTTGAAAAACGTTGAAGGCGTGTCTCAAATGAAGGCGAATATTCAAGAACGTCATCCAGGTAGCACAGGCATGTTGGCCACTTGAACCCTTGTAATAGTGAGTCCATCATGTACACGCTCAAACGTGGCTGGGGTGTTGCATAGCCCAAACGGAATCACCTTGAATTGGTATAGGCCTTCGGGAGTTACAAACGCAGTCTTTTCTTGGTCTTTCTCGTCCACCGCAATCTTCCAATAGCCACAACGTAGGTTGATTGAAGAAAATTATCGCGCGCCATGAAGACCATCGAGGGCGTCATCCATTCGGGGCAAAGGATAAACGACCTTTTTCGTGATTCGATTAAGATGGCGGTAATCGACGCAGAAGGTCCACGTGTCATCTTTCTTATTAACGAGCTTAACAGGAGATGCCGTAGAGCTCGAGGAGGGTTCAATACTTCCTATGAACAGCATCTTGTTGACTTCTTGAATTAGCTTACGCTCTTGGGCAGACACCCGGTATGGTCGGCGGTGAATGGGAGGAGAATCACCAGTAATAATGCGGTGCTTCACGAGGGAAGTCTGACCGAGTGGAATGCTGTCGATGTCAAATATGTCGCGGTAGGAAGCCAGAAGGCGGAATATGGCGTCGGATTTCTCAGGTTTGAGTTTCGGGTCGATCATGGGGCGCAAGGCCGCATTGAGGGATGTGGCATCCTGCGTGTGCCATGGTAGCTCGGAGCGTGCGTCTGGCGCAAAAGCGCTGACATAGGCGTCTCTTAAGGGTCGAAGCGTGGTGACTGATATTCTGTGTGGTAGTACTTGCTGCGTGAAACTGAAATTGATAATGGGAGACATGTTCGGTTAGATGCCATGATTACGACGGAGTGTGGCACAGTGATGTCGCGCACTAGGAGAACATCTTAAATAGGCGTGATGACATAATCGTCGCCAACAACGGGTGAGCTTGTTGCCAATTCGTTGAACTTGAGGGCTTTTAGCGGTATCCGACTGAAGTCTGTGGTACGGAGGCTTTTCAGCAGCTCGGGGCGAGAATCTGGAAGAAGAGGAAGTTCTAAACGGAGAGTGGCGGCGGAACAGTCGATCAGGGCAGAATGCGTCGATAAAAAGTTCATCCCGAAGATGAGGTCATGAGGGCAATTTCGAAGCACGGTAAATAAAACATGAACATGGCGGCTGGCAAGGCTAATACGAGCGGTACAGATTTCAATGACGGCCACAGTTCCACCATCGGCGACATGGACGGCTTGTGTTGCGGCAGGCGTGAGGACTTAATTGAGGCGGTGACAGAGACGAGCACTCATTAGAGACACCTTAGCTCCAGTGTCAGCTAAAGCCGTCGAAGAAAGACCATCCACATGCACGTCCAGCAAGTTCTTAGTAGTAGGTAGCGTCAAAAGAAGATTCCAATCAGTCGCACTTGATGCCGCAACATTATAAAGAATAACTAAATATGTTATTGATGGGTGTGCAGCAGCAGATGGTAAATAAGGGCAAATGTCACAGCCTTACCAATTGTTAGGCAATTATATGTGGAATAATGTTTTTCTGCGCAACCGTGTGTCAAAGCAACGGGGTGATTACACCCCGCAGCTTAGACAATGTTGAGCCGTAGTGGTGAGGCAGAGCATCAAAAAACTAGGTGGTGTGCAAAACTGTGTACAAAACATCCTGAAGGGTTAAAAAACTCGTAGTGTATTATTCTTCCAGCTGTCTCAGAATATACCGCTGAGAATGTATAAAGGAACGCATCGCTCCCCTTTAAGTTACCAAAGGTGGCGACAGTTAGCTTGGCATGAACCACCTGACACGTCAATCATCGCGCGAAACTGAGGTGGAATGTTACCAGACTGCGTAATGCAATGCCACGAAAGCGAAACCGCGGCAAATTGTAATGTATACCTTCAGCTTTACATCCATTGATTCTATAGTGCTGAAAACAAAGGTACCGAGAAAGGAAACAGTGCGCGCTCTCTCGGACCATGTGTCTTTAACATTATTCATTCATTGACTGTAACGAGCCTATTTTTATGCTGCTGGTATAAGCCTGGGCAGTGTAACATAGCGCCACAAGATGGCAGTTTCACGCTCGTACGATTAGTGAAATAAACTTGCTGCTGGCTGCATACGTCAGTCAGCATTTGAGTCGAGCTTCGTCTGTGTGCTTCTTCGGGATAAAATAAAAACCGGCGGCGAGATTGATATAAAATCTGCAAGGTGGGCGCGGCAGCAAACACCCGCGCCTGAATTCAACAAGAATGTCGTTCGTGGGCCAACTAGAAGCGTTCGACGCAAGCAGAAGAGAGTGGCCGGAATATCATGAGCGTGTTTTGCTTTTCTTCGCTGCGAACAATGTGGCAAAGGATAAAAAAAAAAGGCGGTATTCCTGACAAGCTGAGGAGCAGTGACGCACTTTGTTGCTACGGGACCTGCTGTCGCCTTCAAAATCGAGTGATGTGGTAAATGCAGCTATCTTCACGCTCCTCGGTGCCACTTCAAGCCCGAAATTTCCGAAGTGGTCGCAAGTTTTTTTTTGTTTTCCTACAAAAAGACCCGAAGTCGAGGCCATTGTGATACTGCGTAGCTGCACTTATCAAGGTAGTTGGCGATTGAATCTTTGGCGCAGTGCGTGAGCGAATGATGCGGCACCAGATTGTCTGGGGAATAAACGAAGCCGGAACGCAGACTGGCCTTTTGGAAAGTTTGGCCTTCTCAGGCGGAAAGTTTCTCCAATTGGAACCACTTGAAGTGGAATATTTAGCCTGGATTTGAAGTGGAACCACTTACAAAGTGGTTCCATTTGAAATCAAGGCTCATTATTTCACTTGCAAGTAAACAACTTGCCAAGTGGTTACAATCTCGGTTCAATAATCCACTTCAAGTGCTTCCACTTGCCAAGTGGTTTCACTTCTCTAGTGACGCCTGCCTAATGAATCCTCTTGTGAAGTGGAATGAGAAACCACTGGTGCACTTTAACGCATATTAGAAACAAATCTTATTTCTCTAATAACTTATTGATAAGTGAATGGCACTTAAAAAAGAAAATTAATGTGAAGTCAAAATAAAACATTTTTTGAAGCATTCAATCTTCTTTTCTCTTCATCCTCCTATATATTAATTTTTTTAGACGAAATGTTCGAGAAATGTCCAGCGTTTCTTTAACTGGAACTCCGCCCCTTGACCCCCAAATGTGTCAGCCTGTCTGCAAAGAAGGCAGAAATTAAACAGTCATGGGATATATAATTATGTGCAGCACAAATCAACCACTATCCTAACAATAATCAAACCAACATTGTGTGGAGTCAGCTGCTTCTACACGACTGCTTAGAGATACTTGTGCACCTTAAGGGCTAATTTGCCTCTATAACTTTCCTGTGCCAATCCTTTGTGACGCCCTATAGCTTGGGCCCTGACCTTCACAACAAGTGAAGGTTTTTTAAGGCCCAGGATCTTTTCCACCTGCTTCCTGCCAATCATAGGGCCGTGTTGCACGTGATACTGTAAATGAAAACAAAAAGAAATTAAGGGAACGCAGTCATGCACTTACCTTGGCATAACCAATGTCAGTAAGAGGAGTTTGGGCTTTTGAGTCTGCAGATGATGAGAAACAAAGAGTGAAGTTGGTGTTTACACCAAAATAATAGCAACATAAAGCATTTGGGCGTCTACCTTCGGGGAGTACGTCTCCAGCAGTCTTGGATGTCCTGCCCATTTTTGCTGGTGGGGGCGTTGGTGTGGGATGTGAAATGATAGGTGAAGGTGTTTACATCAAAATATTAGCAATAAAATTACATTCGAAACGTTTGGGCATGTGATGAGTGTAGTTCAAGATTACGGTGTTGTCGGTGTGGTCTTCTCGGTGCGGTGCTGTTGTGGTGGCGCGAGTGATGCAAAATCGTTGTGCAACGTGACGGTGGCACCACACAACGGACAAGTGCACAACGAAAAGAAGGACGACGATGTCGGGGCCCGGCACGTGGTGAGCGGCCGAGGGAGATCGGACAAAAAAAAACAATGAAAGCTGACACGAAGACGAAGAAGAGGAAGAGGACGACGGGCTGGAACGTGGACAGGGAGACCAGAGGAAGCGATCGAACAACACGGTGCTGGTGCCAAGGTCCGTACTGTCAACCTTCGCGGACGACTACGAAGGGCCCGACAGCAAGGGTCTCCTCTACCAGTCGTTCACGAGTCCTGCTGACCCCTGCTTTACCCGTCCCTACCAGAAACCTGCTGCCTTCCTGCGTGCAGCCTGCGTGGACGAGGGGATCTCCGGCCACCGTGCCAAGACATTGACTCGGTGACGTCGCAGCATGCCTGCCTTCTCGTCCACCCTACCAGTGGCCGTGTCACCGTTTCACCGTGTGCGCAATGACTACGCCGCCCCAGCTACTGCAAGCATCGCAACAACTGGTGAGTGTTACTTTTCCCTTTGAAACGTTCAACAGGATTTTTTTAGTCTCGTTATGCGGGTCAAAGTAGCTTTGTCGTGAACTTGGCCTAATCATTTCTTACAGTGGCTTGTATATTTTTCATCTTTATTTTTTTCTCGTGTGCTATAAAGTTAGACATCTTGGTGCTGTTGGAAAATGGCTCCACTCCTTCCCGGTCTGAGCCTTTGTTTCAAACGAGAACATTGAGTACACAAAAGCCTGCTTAATAGGGCTTCTACTGGGGGCGAATGCGCCTGCAACAGGCTTGGATGCCCCGTTCATGCGTGCTTGTGGTGGCGTTGGTGTGGGGCCTGAAAAATAGAAAGCGAAGTTGATGTTTACATCAGAATAATAACAACACATTGGCATTCAAAAGTTCGGGAACCTGTGTGGAGTGCGCCAGCAGCAGGCTTGGATGTCGTGTGTAGGTTTTCCATGAATGTAGTGTCCATGTGTGCTGGTGATGACAGTGTGGGGGTTATGTGTGACGATTTAACTTCATAATCCAAACCATTAAAGTCTTTGACATCCTTCCACAGATCTGCACCCATAGGATAGAAATGTACGAAAAATTTACAGAGGATATTATAAAGATACAACTGTAATTCGCAATATCGAGTCAAAAAGCTGAAGGGTTCTGCTTTTGACCAACAAAACAGTTGAGCTAAACTATAGTTCAAGCAGTGCTGCAGACTTTACCCTTAGGGGACTGTTGTGCTTGATTAGGGAGCGGGGCACTTTTTCGTACCTTTTGAAGCTGAGGGGCACTTCTCTCCTGTAGCATTTCGACAAATGCAGGTATACAAAAGAACATTTGTCAAACATATGTCAGTAATACTATAGACAAATGTAAAGAGCACATAAAGTAAGATGTTGTGCTTTTGGCGTGAAATAAAGCATGACCAGCGCACATTGAAGTGGTTTAGTGTACGATGTTCACACCATTGACACTTTTTTGGTTTCTACCAAAAGAGCATTTGACAACGAAGCTATAGCAACATAAGAAATGGCAGCATACTTACTTAGTAAAAGGTTGAAGTCTATTTGATCAATTTATTCATTGATTGTAGTAACTATTAGTCGTAGTTCTTTGCGCTCTTTAAGAACACTCTCATAAGGCTCCTGCCAAGCCTCTCTCCTCATTTTGCTTGTGTTAGATTTCTTCGTTTGTGGTGTCTTCTCTGAAATTCACACACCTTTTTGAGAATGTCTGTGCACAAGAAAAGAGAACTGGGAGTTGAAAAGGGCTGCCCAAAACCGAGAAGTGCACAGTGTAATGCCTACTTGAGAAGCTTGGGTGGCCTAATTTTTTTTCTAGGGCACTGGAGGCCTGCTGGTAAAAATTTCCTCATGAGCAGCACTTTTTGATGCCGACTGATGGTGCATTATTTTTTTTGTGCCCGCAAAGAGAAATAAAAACCAATAAGCAATTTTGGACAGAAACTTGACAAAAGTTTAGCGCAAGTACGGTAGTACCTCTTTTGCAGTCTGCTTGGTGTTTACTGTTGGCCGCTGCAGATCAATAAACTCTTCCGTTTGGTCAATATCTGACTAGTGTGTCCGAGGACGTGGAAGGCACTTGCTTCCACTTTAATAATGTATCTCTTGTTCCAAGTCTGTTAGGCACACATATAAAGTCTAAATTCACAAATATTGGTCTGGAAAAGCTGGCATATATGTACACGCTGCGTGTGTGTTTAGCAGTTTTGTGCCAGTGAGAAATGCAATAAAATTCAACATAAGCTATAATTGTAGGATAAAAGAGACAAGCAAGAATTTATATCGGTGTTATTGAAATAACATAGTTTGCGATACAATAAAATGTCCGAGTTTTTTTTTAGCAAGAGTAATGCTGGTTGATCGAACATGGCTGGCGCTGTTCAGCAAGCAACATAGTTTAGATGAGGACTCTTATATTGATTCTGCAAGCATGTGTCAATAACGAAATATGTTAGTTGTAGATAACATGACTGTACGCACGTGAAGCACATGCCTCTAGATCGATGAGGCTCTATCGCGTTAGCACGGGCACATGTTTCGGCCGGAGCTCGTAGTGAAGGGTGATGTGTTTGGCACGCAATGACGCTACATATGCAGCATGTGTCGAATCGCGAATAATTTCTAGCTTCATTTACTTACCTGCCAGCGGTGAAATTCGACACGTGTACAATTTTGTGTTTTCCGGGTCTTCATCATCAATCCACTCTTTCATGTACACTTAAGTTTTAATGAATTTAAGTAATGAAGTGGAGTAATGAAGCATTTTTTAGATTTTTCGAAAGGCTTTCGACAAGATTAATCATCACCTACTACTCTATAGGCTTAGGACCTTATTATTTATGGCGGCATTCTTTCTTAGATCGAGTTTTTCTTCATTATACGCTCACAATTTGTTGTTGCTAACATTTACAGCTCACCCTCTTTTTCCCGTTACTTCTGGTGTGCCCCAGGGCTCTGTATATGCCCCTTTACTATTCCTTATTTATATTAACGATTTACCCGATGTTGTAACTTCTGCGATTCACCTTTGCGCAGACGACTGCGTTGTTTACCGAGAAATTTCATCTAACTCTGACGCTAGTTTTTTGCAAAGTGACATTAATAATATTGCCAGCTGGTGTAGAATTTGGCACATGGACTACAACATCAATAAATGTAAAGTTTTACGTATCTCACGAACTACCGGACCCCCTGCTAACTACATCTTAAATGACGCAGATCTGGGGTCTGTAACTTCGTATAAATACTAGGGGATTCATATAACGTCTGACTTGAACTGGAAGCATCATATTAACTATGTTAATAACAATAGCAACCGTAAGCTAGGGTACCTACGGCATAACTTTAGCCGTGTCCCTCAAGCCGTGAAACTAACATTGTATAAAACACTACTTCATCCTAAACTCGAATATGCATGCTCCATTTGGGACCCTTTTTAATTGAACCTAACCATCTCACTTGAAATCGTACAGAATAACGCAGCACGCTTCATTCTATCTAACTACTATCGCACTTGCAGTGTTACGTCACTGAAACACATCCTTTCGCTACAGTCACGTGAATCACGTTGCAAAGCATCTCGTTTCATACTTTTTAACAAGATATTCAATCATTCGCTTTTAAAAGCTCAGTTCATTACCACTCTATCCTATTACTCAGCCCGTTTAGATCATAAACATAAGGTACACGTCATTAGCTGGCGCACTGACACTTTCCATCATTCCTTCGTCCCACGCACATTCAACGACTAGAACCACCTACCTTCGGACATGGTTTCCATTTCAAATCATGCTTGTTTTCTTCTTCAATACAGAAGTACTTAGGTGATGACGCGTGAAGTGTATATTATACATATATAATATTGTACTCTGTTTCCCCCCTGTTTCTGATGATACTTATACATACATTCTGTATATTGCCTAACATCAAATTTTCATATATTGTAGTCTTTGTTATTTTGATGTTACTATGTTTTGTATTGTTTATAGTTTACTATTTTTTCTGTATCCCACTTCCCTCTGTCAAGCTATGTGCGATTGAGGGTAAAATAAATGAAATAAAAAAAGTCTTCCTTTCTTTCTGGGGGAAAGTCCTTAATAATACTGACATGTGTTACATACTCCCATTTCATCAAAACTGTTCAAGAGTCGCACTGACACAAACATCCCGACACTCACACGCCGTGCACCACGAGAAGAAAGTGTCCGATTGCCACCAAAGTCAAAACTTGGTGCTTCGTCTTGGTCTTGGCAAGAGATAACTGTTCAATCATGGCCGTAACGTCAAAACTAATATTGTTATTATGTTAACTAAATTACCAAGATATATAAAATTAAGCACTTCTTGCAGGCGCCTAATAATAGCTGGCACTGAAATAATAGTCTATGTATCCACATACGTGTTTTGTGTATCTACGGTCAAGCCGCGTCAAGCAATGTCGCCAGGCTTCAGAAGCGCACGCGTGCGTTGAGGGCTAATGGTCTTCGATTACCGGGGACTTTTGTTATTTGTTATTTATTTGGACGTCTTTAGACCACTGCTGTGTGCTGATCAGGAAGAATAGACAATCTGCGGCAGGCGGGATGAACACGAGTTGAAAAAAACACGCAAGCGATATCTGGAGTGAAGCGTGGAATGACCGCTTGCAGAAATCGACGCAACACAAACTAAAGAATAATGCACCTGCACAGCCTTCTACAGACGTTTTTTTTTGGGGGGGGGGGGGGGGGGGCGTACGGTAACAAGCGCTTCCAAGTCCTCGGACGATAATGAAGCTGGTGAGTCAGCCGACGATATTGGACGACAAAACTAACTACGCGAGTTCATATGTGAGAGATGAGTCGGCTAGGGACTGCGACATCACTGAGGATGAGTTCACAACTACCGAAAATAATCTAACGTGACGCAGCCATGTGATGGACCCCTAAACTCGGATTTCTTCCGATTGGAGGTGGCGCGCCCGTTTGGCAAACCAAACTTATCGCGAGGCCCCAGGTCTCTTCAAACGACTTGATAAACTTTGTAAAGAGCAAGATCGCTAGAGTGGAAGAGAGTGAAGAGTATAGCTGTGTCTGTGTGGATGGATGCATTGTGCACAGTGATAACTTCAATCCAGCATAAAAAAAAGAGAGGCAATAACAGAAATATAAAGCTATGACTATAAAGCAGAAATTGTTTGCAAGGTAGATGAAAGCTCTGACATTTTCATCATCTCTAACATCTATCAAGGCAAACGTTTTGAAAGACCAACAAGCCACTTAAAGCTTGCCTGCAAATGTAATTCAAAAGTTATTCATTCTATTTCAAAGTCTCTTCATTCATGTTGAATGGGACAACCTTTCTTGGCAGAGTTGTGCAACCGCTAGGGGTCATTTTAGATTTTATATTAGTCCTCGTTGTGCGCTTCCCCTTGTTTGTTTAACCTTGTGATTTCGGAAAGCAAGTTATCTTGTTCCTTTGGTACTTTATCACCAACTTCAATTGCTGCTTCAGAAATCAGCGTAGTTCCAGTTTGATTCATTGCACCTATGTTGAAGATAATTTTGTTTTTATCAAGGGATTTCGTAAATTTTTGTTTTTACTCCTAGCTATATAACCGGTGACCTGTTTTTTGTGTGATTATTAGGTATCTTGTTTTCAAAATATATCATGGCCCTATGGCCTCTTTCTTATAGTTAATGTGACTGTATCAATTTCTGCGAAACCGCTTGTTCGCAAAATTTGTCAGAATATGTTGCACAATCTCAATGTGCATCCACCTTTAATTATACTGAATTACACATATAGATAAGCTCTCCTGCTGAATATATTGCTTGGGTGAGTGTATATGAAACTATGAACTTCATAGGTTCCGTTTTTCACATATACTTACGCCATTACTTCTGAAATTCGATCGCGTAAATATCTGTTTCTGTTCCTTTTCGCGCTGAATGTAATTTTTGAAGTACATCAAACTGTCAGTATATTATGCAAGTGCATGTCGCATGTATTTCATAATTTATAAGCGTATAGCGCACCAGGACAAGGGCTCAAAAAAAGAGACGCATCTCTCTTTTTGTGCCCTTGTCAAGAAAGATGCTTGGGCTAGTTGGTGATTGGGAATTAGCATATATGTACAGCTCAATGCTACGAGTAGTCACGTCGCAACTACTCGTAGTCTTGCGCTGTGCAAATATGGTGTCTTCGTCGTGGGGCGCTTCATCGTTATAAATGGTGAAACGTAAACACCTTGCCCGGCAACGTGCCTTAGCATTTCATATAGCAAAATTTGAGTATGTTTAACTCGTTCTATCAGAAGTACGAAATACCGAAACGCTTGGCAGCAAATGGAGGCTGTTATAGATCCCTACCTCGTAATATTCACTTGACAGCAAGTAGGACCACTTCATAAACTGGAAGTTGAACAATGCAACCTATGTAGCAAGTGGTATGAAAATCCACCTTTTGGCAAGTGGAGCCTGTTAATATGTTCCACTCGTGCTGAAGTGGTCTCACTTGAAAGCATGTGGGACCACTTTCTGGCAAGTGGAACCCTTAGTAGGACCACTTGGCAGCAAAGGGGACCTGTTTATCCATCCAATTGCTCTGAACCGGTCCCATTCGAAAGCAATTGGAACCACTTGAGAGACCACTTAGCAGCAAGTGGGACCACTTAAGGGACCACTTGACGGCAAGTGGTACCACTTTAGAGACCACTCGACAGCAAATAAGTAAAACCGCTTGAAATCCCACTTGAAATTTTCACCTGGTTTCGAACCTGGAAACGGCGAAAAATCTTGTCATGGCGATAGAAATTGCAAGAAGAAGCACATTTAGGCGCCCCGTCTCTTTCTGCAGATATAGAATAGCCAGCAGACTTCATAGAGCAGCCGACAAGAAGATGATGGAGCTAAAGTGCGCCCGGCGCAGTGGCAGACACCAGACGACACGCTGACGGCACCGCAACGCTACCTGCTTTAAGTACGGGTTTGAAAATCCTTCCAGTAAGGGTTTGCTAGATAACTGCGATTATTGGAAGGAATGGGACGAGCTCCCGCTTCGTGCACAGCATGAACGACCTTCCCGAACAACACAGCTGAGGCAAGGTCAGGAATACACTATGTGGTCTCATCGTGCCATCCAACGGAAACCAGTTAATATTCAAGCTCGTGTAAATAACGTGCCACTAGTGATGGAACTTGACACCGGAGGCACTGTTTTGTTATTAAGCGATGCGAAGTTTAACACCCAGTTCCAAGGAGAGCCGTTGGATCATACCGACATGCAGCTGAACAGCTATTCTAGAGAGATATCGGCAGTATTGCGGAAAAGGTCAGCCACAGTAAATGTGGCCGCCCAGGAAGCAACATTGCCGTTATTAGTTGTGAACGGAGCGTTACCGACACTTTTTGGAAGAAACTGGATGGAAGCAATCGGTATTACCATCTGGAAGCCGTTGGACGTGAAAACAGTCGGCATCGTTTAAGGCCTGGTCGGGCAATTCAGGACGTTTTTTTTTCAGACAACCTTGGTACAATGGTGGGAGTCCTGGCGAGAATAACGTTGCAAAAATGAGCCAGGCCAAAATTTTTCAAGGCGCGACCGGTGTCGTTCGCGCTTGTTTACAGGTATATCGAAACGATTAGAGCGTAAAGGCATCATACGCCCTGTAAAGGCGTGTAAATTGGCCGCGACAGTATACAGCTCCAGTGGTGGATTAGGAGGGTAGACTGCGCGTGTGTGGTGATTTTAAGGTCACTATCATTGCCGCCGCGACGAATGTTACCTGACTCCCAGGATCAAAGAGCTGTTCGCCAAACTGTTCGTCGGAAAGAAGTTAGAACAATTGTATTTGAAGGACGCCTATTAGTAGATAAAGTTACATGCGCAGTCACAGGAGCTGGTTACAATCAACACAGTGAAAGGCTTGTTTCAATTCACAAGGCTTCCGTTCGGTCTCGTTTAAGTGCCAGCATTGTTCCGGTGGGAAATGGAAAACTTGCTTAGCAACCTTTTCGCACGTCAGTGTGTGTTTTGGCGATATCCGGATGACAAGAAACACTGACAAGGACCACTTGAGAAACGTCAGCGAGGCTCCCACGCGCCTACAAGATGTTGCTTTCGCCTGAAGCTAGCGAAGTGCGAATCTATGAAAGACCGCGTTGAGTTTATAGGACGCATCATCACCGGCGAAGACTTGCATCCCTGCGCCAGGAACGTTAGAGCCATCCTTTCGGCACCAAGGCCAAAAGACGTCAAAATGCTTTAAACCTTTACGGGTGTGATCAACTTCTACCAGAAGTTCATCCCTAGCTTGTCAGTGGTACTCAATTCATTGAATGGTCTATTGGTACCAGGTACACCATAGACCACGGCACTACTTCAAGAGAAGGCCTTCCGCGGGAGCAAGCAGCTTTCTGCATTTGCAAAGGTATTATTGCACTTCAACCCGAAGAAATCTACAGTGCTTGCTTGTAACGGATACGTCGCCATATAGTCTTGGCGCAGTTCTTGCCCTGCAGGAAGCGTAGTGAGAAAAACGGCCAATCGCTTTCGCGTCCAGAAGTTTGGCCACAGCTGAGCAAAACTGTAGGCAGCTCGACAAAGAAGCTTCAGCAGTTGTGTTCGGAATAAGACGTTCGAAGCAGTATTTTTGGGGACGGCGATTCGAGATAGCAACCAATCACAAGCCACTTTTGGAGCTTCTGGTGGCAAATATCCTGATTCCAGAGTTTTGCGCACCTCGACTACTCCGCTGGACACTCTTCCTCTTGGGCTATATTACGTGTTCCGACCTTGTGATTACATTCTACACACAGATTTTCTGAGCCGACTTCCGCTTCCAACACTTGATTTTCAGATCAAGAACCTATAGATTTTTATTCTCTATAGGTCTTACCCCTGAGTGATGTCAGGGCAATTTGTTGCGGTCACTACAATCAAAGACTTGCTGCTGTCACTTCTCCGCGAAGCTCTTTGCGCTGGTAGGGGAGTTCTCCTAGAAGCTCATTGGAAGAAACACGCCCTTGCCCTCATAAATCGAATGTGCAGAATGACTGAATTCTGCTAGCAAGGAATGACTGAATGTGCCCGCGTCTATCCAAGTTGACGTGCTACGACTGCTACATGAAGGGCATCCAGGAGTGATGAAAATTAAAGCAGTGGCTCATAGCCATGTTTCGTGGCCAGCCAATGATGACGACGTCATGGCAGTGGTGCAATAATGCCGCACCTGCCAAGAAAATCGGCGAATATAGAGACGGGTGCCAATGAAGCCATGGCCGTTCCAGGAGAGACCATGGTCCCGCTTTCATGTAGACTAATCTGGACCACTAAAGAAAACTTACTTACTCATAGCGGTCGACGCATACTCGAAGTGCACAGAAGTGTTCCCTGTATCGAGCCCACCGAATGCAGCGGCAACTAGTTGCCTGCGAAAAATGTTGGCTACACATGGACTCTCTGATGTACTCGTATCTGGCAATGGCCCAGCGTTCGTTAGGGAAGAATAGAAGTTGTTCTTGCGTAGAAACGGCGTCCAACAAATTTTTGTATGATCGTACCACGCAGTCTCTAATGGAGCAGTGGAGCCTGCAGTGCAGACCATTAAACAGAAGCTGAAGAAAGCACAGCCAGAAGATGATTTGCTTGTACAGATAGCAAGAATTTCGCTCACATACGGGGCGACTCCGCATGAAGTAACGGTTTGCAGCCCCGCTGATCTTCTCATGGGCCTGAAGTTGAAAATGGCATTGTATTTACTACGGCCTGACTTACAGGCTACGATGATGTCTTAACAGATCTCCGAGATTTTCCGGGTCAACACAGGATCGACAGAAGCTGTAGCCACGGCACCAGGAACCTTTGCTTTTGCTCGAAATTTCGGTCGATGTCCTGTCTGTGTACCGCCAGTGGTAGGAGCGTACAAAGGACTTGCGGCAATGCTAAGACCACCAGATGGTCGCAAACCGACATGGCACCACGATCATGTACGGCCGGTGCCATGACAGCCATAGCTGTCAGATTATTCTGGCCGCTCCCACACAGACCCTCCGGATGCTGCAAGCGGATGCCGCGGGTGTATGCTGCCACTAACAGAGAACACCTGTAGCACTGCGAATACGAGGGCTTCTTCCGGGGAATCCGAGGACGCATGTGTCACCAGTGATCCGGTTGGTTGTGCCAGTTTACCGGTGGTTGCCCAGAGGCCCGGGGCCTTTCCTCAGACTCCATTTCGCCGCATCTCGCGAGTGCGGGAACCGGTTATGTGTTACACTCCCCAATAATCAGGCTGAACTCTTTGCTTGCCGATTGTACTGCTCGTTGTTTACTTTTGCTTTTTTTCTTCCCTTCTTGTCCTTATTTTGTCAAGGAATAAAGGAATGTTATGTTGCTGACATCAGTCTGCGAAGTTCAACATATCGCCGCAAGATGTCGCTCTTATCGCTTTTATGATACAAATATTGCTTTTAAATACAAATATTTGGGCGTAAGGATAAGCAATGGGGCCGAGTACTTAAAGGAACACGAAATATACGTGACGACTAAAGGTAACAGGAATACAGCGGTAATAAAAAACAGGGCACTGTGGAATTACAATAGGTATGATGTTGTGAGAGGAATATGAAAAGGGGTCATGGTTCCTGCTCTAACGTTTGGCAATGCGGTCTTGTCAATGAGATCAGAAGTTCAAGCAAGGTTAGAAATTAGGCAACGTGTAATAGGTAGGCTTGCCTTAGAAGCTCACAGGAATACACCGAATCAGGGAGTACAAGATGATATGGGATGGACATCAATTGAGGGCAGGGAAGCTAGCAGCAAGATAAAGTTTGATAAGCGATTGAAATGGGGGAGGAGCGTTGGACTAGAAGGGCATTTAGGGTACATGAAGGGTACATGAAGAATGCCGATACGAAATGGAGGAAGCGAACCAGAGTTATCGGTTGAGAAGAAGGTAAAGAAAGCCGAGACCGATATGCGGAAAATTGGGATGATTAGGAAGTCCGCACTAGAGTTCTATCGAACTTTTAGCATGCATTGCATGAAAAGGGTGTATGATAATACTCGGGTATTTCTCTACTGTTGAGACCAGGACGGGATGATTGCAAACCAGACATATCGGGCCATACGCGGTGTAAACACGGTATTCATGCATTTGTAGAGAGAGGAAACTGCCGAACACTTGATAATGTTCTGAACACGGAGAGCAAAATAGATTCTAAGCGGGTAGAAATAACTAGAATGAGGTTATCTGATTGGTGGCTAAAGTCGAGGCACGAGTGAAAATTAAACCGTTCACTGCAAAGTACCAATCCTCAAACTCACTATTTAAAGGATAAAAAATAAATCTAGTATTTGGTTCATTAAGTAGTGCGGCTTGGTGGCGCTAGCCACCGCACGATCTAAAGGGTGTAGCCATATCCATCCATCCATCCATCCATCCATCCATCCATCCTTGCATCCATCCATCCATCCATCCATCCATCCATCCGTCCGTCCGTCCGTCCGTCCGTCCGTCCGTCCGTCCATCCATCCATCCATCCATTCATCCGTCCGTCCGTCCGTCCGTTCATCCATCCATCCATCCATCCATCCATCCAATCCATCCATCCATCCATCCATCCATCCCTCCATCCATCCGTCAATCCGTCCATCCATCCATCCATCCATCCATCCATCCATCCATCCATCCATCCATCCATCCATCCATCCATCCATCCATCCATCCATCCATCCATCCATCCATCCATCCATCCGTTAAAGCTGGATATGATTATAAAATATGATAGATTACAGAAGGGCATGTTCTCGCCTCGTCACCCAAAATTGCAAAAAAAGCAGTCTGTCGAAAGATGATGGTTACAAGCTAGGACGCATCCGAATCCTGTGCTCTCGCACATTATATCCCAATGTATATGTAAGCGTTGTGAATCCAGAGCCATGCACTTCGGAGCATATTCTGGAAAGGCCGAGATATTAGTGCCCATAACGAATACGCGGCCTTTAGTGACAGCCTTCACGCGCCCTGGGAAGCCGCACTGCTAAGCCTCACCTTTGAAGATCAGTTGTCGGCCGTCCATTGGGAGAAGGAGGCCGCCAGGATTCAAGGACTCTTTGCCGTAACCTAGGCGGGGCCATTTGCCCACTCCACCAACTCGCCGGGCTCTAAATAGGTTTTTTTCCATTTATCCATTATTTATCCATTCATGATACAACAGACTCGTGGCCAACTCCAGATGGGTAGTTGCGAATCATATACCAAAGGAGCCTACAGGTCACAGATCAGTGACGTCTGGGATTTCTGTACCACTCGTGTTATTCGATTGTGTATGCCCCAGAACATGACATACCTGTCTGCTTCAGGTCAATAAGGCCACTGAGAACAACCATTCGAGACGGCTATGCCCTGCCAACCAAACCTATGGTAGCCTTTCAAAGTGTTACAGCCAGTGTCCTTGACAGATAACTGCAGCAATATGAAGAGTAACAGTTTTCAGGCAGTCAAAACTGTTTGTTTTTTTCACAGTTCTGAGCAGGTGGGTGCCCTTTGAATTTCTCGCCACCATCGTCTTACGCACCCTCAGTAGAGTTGGTGCCAAGCCCCTCGCAGTCATCGAGGGCGGCTTACACCGTGAGGGCGGCTAAGTCCTCCATGGCCTCGGAAAAAAATGTCTCGTCCATCCCTTCGCCGGCGTACCAGTGGACGAACTCCCGCTTGGCGTTTATGAGGTCGAACTTGTGGCCGGGACATGCCCAGGCCTCCGCAATGGCTGTTGTGCTGGGCAGCATGCACGCTGGACCTTGGTGAGGTCACCACCGGGTGCAACAGTTGGGAGTTGGTATTTGATGACAACCTGCAATACAAACAAGGTATAAAGATTAACACCCGAGGACACACAATGCAACAGCAGACTATTGCAAGGATACAAGAGGGAAGCTATTGTTTACCAGAAGCCACTTTTAGGAATATGGAAGCAGTTGGAACTTTTGGAATCGTAGGCAGTTTGGGAAAGAGTCAAATACAATTGTGCACTAAAATCTTAACAGAATGTCTGACCTTTAGTGGTGCTTCTTCGGGGGCTAGTTGGTATGGCATTGATGCTAAAGTGCTGACAATTCCTGGCAACTTATCAGCACACTATTCGGATTATAAATGCACCCCATGTTTTCAGAAGACAAGGAATGTAGCATATGAGTGAAATAAAAGCATAAAAGAAGTGATGGAAGCGTTCTTCACGAACGAGATAGCGGGCCGCGATTGCGTACGCACACTATCGGTGGCGTCCGCTTGGATGAACTGACTGATATCTTGAAAGGCACGTGCTCACTGGAGCTATTGTGTCACACTATTTTGTTGATCATTTTTTTATTTTGTCATTGCAAACGTCGTCTTTCAATATATATATATTATATAGCTATATATATATATATATCTACTGCAATATTATGTGTGCATTAACATATGAACTCCGGAAACCACTCGTTCGATTCCATTAAGGTTACACTCTTACAAAGCGGTTTCTCCTGTACAAGGGAACCTGAACAGCGCGAATAATATATGTTATAAATTCAATACAATAAAATGTGGACTAAATATCACCTCAGGTATAGTGTCTTTGATTCACGCTCTGGAAGATTGAGGATAATATTTATCCTAGCCAAAAAGTTTTTCTATTTTTCTGATATCGCCCGGAGCACGTGTTCGGGCATGAACATATGCCCACGCCTTTCGAGAAAGGTGGGCAACTGTCGAATAATCCTCATTTTCCCCCACCCTTATGAAATCACTCTTCAGACAACTGAGTGAGTGAAATTTGCGGCTCCCACGGCAAAATTGAAAAAAAATTGTCGTCATTTTTTCCAAATATTCTTGAGTCACAGACCGGAGATAGTAGCTGTACAGTGTCCTAGAGTGTAGCTGCTAGGCATGTGCCTATCCTCCACTTTTTTCCGTCTTGTGCTGAGCTTTGACACGCGCAGCTGTGTTTTTTTATTTAGCATTTAGCACATCGTTTCAACGTGGACCTCCTCCCTAGGCTTCAAAATCAACTAAGGAGAAGGTTGCGAGAACTGGTGGGATTCGACAATGATCACAAGGAATGTACTTTGTTGTTTTGTTCAAGCTACGAGAGAGATGATGAGGGGTGAGCCCGAGGAGTGAAACTTCACAATTCACTACTGGAATGTGCTTAATTTAACCACCTGGACCATAGATGTATATATATTACATATTTGCTGTTTGTTCAGTATTCTTCTTGAAAACAATGTGCGGTTCTTACACCTGAGTATATGCCGGGGGTACTTCTAAGATAAAAGGGTGGCATTCATCATGGCCGGGGGCACCACAGGGAGGTACTTATTGTGTTCATTTGGTATTCTATCTCTGTTCCTTTATTTATTTAAAAAAACTTTTGTTGATGTCTACGTAAATGCATGTTTTGTTTGACCACTCGTTTATGTGTACACCTATTTATTGTTTTTGTTTCTATTTATTTTTATTTTGCACAAAATGAACGTGCTATGCGTAAGTGAAAGTGCGCACACGCGTACGTTGACGTGTGACCATTTATCAGTAGGAACCCTTCACCCTGTGGTGTTTTTTTTTTGTTTTGTCACCCTCTATCTCAACTCGGCGATGACATATAAGCGCATCCGAGCGTACCAAATTTTGTCTGATCAAGATCAGTCTCCGATCGAAGCGTCACCAATAAAGTTTTTTAGAAAGGTCCCTATCAAAACACCGAAAATGAAAAAGCCGAACTATGAAGAGGCTGAATGTCAGAACGACAAAAAAAAATGAAATGCCGAATAAGTGACATGCCGAAAAATCAAAATTTCGTGAAATGAAACACCCAACTGACAGAACACCGAAACAACGCGTGGCTTATTTTATTGAACCACGTGAAAAATACATGACGCGCTTTGTGACTACTACTTGTTTACTTTTTGCCGTGCCACTGACCACTGACACAAACTTAGTTGCTTAACTTGTTGTGCAAGTGTTCCAGCACCATCACATCAAAATGACGTGAAACTTTGTCTTTCTACCTGTTGTGAAAATAGGTATATCAGATGGACAGAATGGCTTTTACGGGTCCGCAGAAAAAAAAGAAAAGAAAAAAAAACGGTGATGTTCAACGTTCGTAGTACAAAAGCAGCAGTAATGTGAGATAGCTGTCATTTGATTGAAAATGGAAGAAGAAGGTTGTTTTGGTTTGCTCCTTGAAGAGAAAAACAGAACTTTGATGCAAAGATGATTATGTGCATGTGCTTGAAAAAAAAGTATATGTCCTAGACACTACTGGCGGTGCGAGAGGATCGGCAGGTGTAATGCTAGAATGATTACCGACCTAAACTAAAAATGTACTTCCGAATTCGTCCAGAAAAAAGCGGTCCATGCTAGCCATGCTCCGAATGCCTCTATAGCGACAGTTCTTCGCACTCAAGAGCAAATAAAAGCTCTGGTGGTGTCCCCAGGCAAGACGAACGTGAAGCTTGAGCAGCCATTCACGGCATATGTACCAGTGTTTTCAAGGCAACACCTTCCGAGGGATGAAGCCGTGTGCCAGATTGGGAGAAGAAAAAGGAAAGCGGACTTCCCACATGAGTCATACAGGAGCTCAGCCTAGAGGGTGAATCCTGAACATATACATGGCCGTGAGTTTCGAATGGTTGAAACTTATGCGAAGAGAACATGGCTATTGGAAACGAGGGCGAAAGTGCATGCATGTTGTACAAAGACGATAGAACCTTTGTTGCCTTTTTTTGTTATTATACATCATCTTCGTCATTTCGGCATTTGGAATGCTTTGGTGTTTTGATTTTCCAGTATTTTAAGTTTCGGCATTCCGATAGTTCAGCTTTTTGAATGCCACCCTTTTTACAAGCGTCTATTTATCATTTAGCCAATTTACTAAGGCAACCAAAGCCAGACTCTTCATAATATAGATATATATATATATATATATATATATATATATATATATATATATATATACTATATATATATATATATATATATGTAGATTATGAAGTCTGACTTCGGTTGCCTTAGTGAATAGGAAAAATGATGAATATACGCTTCTAAAAAGGGTGGCATTCAAAAAGCCAAACTATCGGAATGCGGAATGCTACCCTTTTTCCCTTTTTAGAAGCGTATATTTATCATTTCTCCTATTTACTAAGGCAACCGAAGCCCGACTTTCATTATATATATATATATATATATATATATATATATATATATATATATATATATATATATATATATATATATATATATATATATATATATTAAAATGAGATGTTCTAAAGGGGCACTCTTTTATATAACAGGAGAGCGGTCACGACAAGTCAAGTGGTAATGGCGGAAGCAGCCTGTGTACCCAGCCAACCAAACGTCGTCTTCTTCACAGGCTGAGTGGTATACCCTCTGCCTTTCTGAGTGGCACTCATCTTCTTCACTATATTTCCCTCCCCTCCGGAAAAGAGCCATGCGTGTGATTCATGGACAGGAGACAATAGAGGGATCGTAATACGCTTTTAGGCGGTCTATGTGGACGGTCTAACGTTCACGGCATCATTGATCATGGGGCTGCTCAAGCGGCTCCACGATATAATTAACGGGTGATGTTTTTTTAACCACACGCTAAGGGCCGTTATACTTGTACATCAGTTTCGTTGAGAGACCAAGGCTGGTTGAAGGAATGCGAAGCCAGACATGGTCATCCGATGCATAAGAAGCCGGAGGCGTCGGGCTATCGTGGTGATGTTTCTGGCGTTGCTGTTCAGCACTTGTGAGGGAGCGAGCAAGCTGACGACACTCCTCAGCGTATTTAGCAGCTCGTGACATCGTCGTCGACTCAGCAACATCCGGGTGGTAAGGAAGGATGGTGTACAGCGTGCAAGAGGGCTCGCGACCATAAAGGATGAAGTAGGGAGAGAAACAGTTGTCTGGACAGCAATATTATGCGCGTATGTTAAAAAAGGGAGAATACTGTCCCAGTTGGAGTGATCTGTTGCGACGTACATTGACAGCATGTCTCCTCATGTACGGTTAAATTGTTCTGTAATGTCATTAGTTTGAGAATGATACGCAGTGGTGGTGCGATGAATGACTTGGCATTCTTTGAGAAGCAATTCGACGGTGTCCGACAAAAACACACGCCCTTGGTCACTCAGGAGTTCACGCGGTGCACCGTGACGCAAAATGATCCGATGCAATATGAAACGACCGACGTCCCTTGCTGACGCAGCAGAGAGTGGTGAAGTGTCTGCGTAGCACGTAACGTAATCGATAGCGACGATTACCCAGCGATTTCCAGCCGGTGTAATCATACGAGGTCCATACAGATCGGTACCAACACGGTCAAACGGTCGGGCAGGACAAGGTAAGGATTTTAGTGGAGCTGGAGAATGTGGAGTGGGATTCTTCCGGCGCTGGCAAGCGAGACAGGAATGTACGTAGCGATGAACGAAGCGATACATTCATGCCAGTAGTAGCGGTGGGACAGGCGGGTGTAGGTTTTTAACACTCCAGCATGGGCGCATTGTGGGTCAGCGTGAAAGGAGGCGCAGTATGTCTGAGCGGAGACGTCTGGGGAATAACTAGGAGCTGTTGGCGTTCGCCGGAGAGATAATTCCGTCTGTACAGCAAACCATCTCTGACAACAAAGTGCTGTATTTGATGGCGCGTACCTCTAGGGATGTTTTGCGAGGGAGTTCGACTCAACAAGTTGATAAGTGAAGCGATCCAATAATATTTTTGATGCTCCTGTCGCATGTCGCTGACACTAAGTGCAAATACGTCGGGGGCAGGTGAAGACGGTGACTTGTCACTACATCGTAGAGGTGATCGGGACAAAGCGTTTGCGTCGGCAATGTTTTCGTCCAGATCGGTAAACGACGTGAATTTCGTACTCTTATAGCCGAAGCGCCCAACGGGCAAGCCGGCCGGTGGAATCTTTTAATAAGGAGAGCCAACATAATGCATGATGATCTGTAAGCACGCTTAATGGGTGCCCGTAAGGATAGGGTCGAAACTTGGCTATGGCCCATATGATGGCTAGACACTCTTTTTCAGTGACTGAATAGTTAGCCTCTGCTTTTGTGAGTGCACGGCTGGCGTATGAGACGACGTACTCATCAAATGCAGGTTTACGCTGGGCGAGCACAGCACCGAGACCAACTCCGCTAGCATCCATGTGTATTTCCGTCGGGGTAAAAGGATCAAAATGTTGCAGTATTGGAGGTGACGTAAGAAGGTGGCGGAGTGTGGTGAATGTATCATCACAAGCTGACGACCATCTAGAAGGGTCGCTGTTGCCGGCAAGAAGGTCAGTAAGGGCGATATGATAGAGGCGAAGTTGCGAATAAAACGACGAAAATATGAACATAAACTGAGGAAACTGCGAAGTTCTTTTAAAGTATTTGGCTTAGGAAATTTGGCAACGGCACGGAGTTTTGTCGGATCCGCGAGAATGCCGTCTCTAAATACAACATGGCCCAAAATTAGCAGTTTTTGAGCGCCGAAGAAGTACTTCTTCAAATTGAGCTGTAGTCCAGCGGAGGTGAGGCAAGCAAGCACTGTCTCGAGGCGCTGAAGATGCGTTGAAAAGTCGCTTGAAAATATTATGACGTCGTGTAATTAACCCAGACATATCTGCCATTTCAGGCCATGGAAGAAGTCGATCATGCGCTCGAATGTGGCAGGCGCATTGCAGAGCCCGAATGGCACGACGCTAAATTCGTATTAGCCATTGGGGGTAACGAAAGCCTTCTTCGGGGCGATCAGCCTGCCTCAGCCATGGGAACCTGTCAATAACGTGAGCGCAGATCTGGTGACGAGAAGAACTCCGCGCCTTATAAGCAGTCAAGATCATCGTCTATGCGAGGTAGTGGGCAAGCATCTTTGCGCGTGATCTTATTCAACCGACGGTAGTCGACGCAGAATTTTATTGAGCCACCCTTTTTCTTAACTAGAACAACTGGGGAGGCACACGGTGTTGTGACTTCTTTTATTCATCCCTCGCAGCAGAATAGCAGTAATCATCATTATTGAGCCTCCTCACGAGCTGACGCTTGGCCTTGTGGCAGCGCCGGCTCACGCTTGTCTTTTTTCTCTTTAGTTCCATTAAAGCCTTTCATCTGGCAAGACGTATTTTGCTTGATGTGAGCCGCGTCGCAGCAAAATGACGGCAGAGGTCCAACACATGGTGCCGGAAATCCGGGACCTTTGACGACGCCAACATCATCGACGTTAGGAGCCGCAACACCTCGGAAGACGGCGCCTGCGATCTTGGCGAGATACATCGACTGCGGGCGGCAGAATGGAATGACATCTTAGACGACGCCACACCTGTGGTCCCAGGTGGATGTCCTGTTGTCCGAGGCGGCAGACCACTTGCGAGGAAAATCAAGCCGTCACGGCAGCAGCAGTAAGTGCATTCCTCGACCGAATAAGCTCATTTTAAGGTCGGATAGAGAAAGTGGATGAAGCAGTTTTTGAGGAGACGCCAGACGACCTGTTGGACAGCGAGACGTTAGACGCTGGAGAATACCGCGACAAGGTTGTTACTCTCACAGCGAATCTACGAGTCAAGTTGAATAATGTCTGGCTCCTCCAGCCCCACTACTTACGAACGTTCACCCGTTATCATCTGGCAAAAGCAAGCTTCCCCAACTAGAACTCGTAAAATTTGACGGTAACCGCAGACTATGGCCGAGATTTCGGACGCAGTTTGCATCAGCAGTCCACAACAACAGCGAGTTAAGCACAGCTGACAAGTTCAACTACTTGAACAGTTTGGTTACCGGGGCGGCCGCGTCGGCCATATTGGGATTACAAGCTACCGAAGAGTGCTATAAATACGCTATTGAAATTTTAAAGAAGCGTTTCGGAGATGAACAGGCGATTGTGCACGACCATTTGCAAGGTTTGCTGGATCGAAAGTCGGTGTTGTCGTCTTCAGACGTTCGTGAGCTGAGGCAACTTTACGACAAGGTACAGGTTCATATTCGAAGCCTCAGGGCGCTTGGCACAAACTCGACAACCTATTGCGCCATGCTTCGGGAAATCCTGCTAAGAGTTCTACCGACGGACATGGTGCTGCGTTTTCACGAGATGCACAAGGCATCCTCGTCAGCTGCATCCTCTTCGAATACGCAAGGCAATTCAAACCGTGTAATGGTTCCAGAAGATAACGATCTTCGAATGCTTCTGGAATTCTTCGAACTTCAACTCACTTGTCGGGAAGCTGTTGCTGAACAAGACGTAACAGAAACTAGTCGAGCCCCAGATAAGGGAGGACTAAAAGACAGTCATCTGCGTGACGTTTCCACGACAGCTGCTCTATAAAGTTCAACAAAAAGTCCACAACATTGCCTGTTCTGCCAGTCTGAAAAGCATCCTGCCGAAGTCTGTGATACGACGAATATCGACTTCTCAAAAAAAGGGAGATGCTCATCAAAGCTGGACGATGCTTTCGTTGCCTGAAGAAGGGCCACATGGCAAAAGATTGCAGAAGCCGGTTAAAATGCGGCAAGTGCGCAAGAAGGTACGCAACATCTGTTTGCGCATCTGACGACATCAAAAACGACAAGAAGGTGATATCTGCATTGGTCAATCTGGTGTCCAAGCAGGCAAGGTCAGTCGTAATGCTCCAGAGTCTGACAGCCACCGTATTGGACACCAAATCATACGGTCACTACCGAGTCCTTTTGATGGCGGAAGTCAGCGAAGCTTCATTACAACCAAAGCTTATGGAAGACTTGGATGCGAACTAATAGAAGAGGAAATGTTAGCCATCGGTGTGTTCGGGGGTGATAACACACGGAAAACCATGAAGAAGGTACGTGTATCGATTCTCCCTGCGAACCAGAAGCTTTCGATTTCCATAGAGGCGCTGGTGGGGAACACGATATGCACTGAATGCATTCCGGTACCAGAAGAAAACGTTATAAGAGAAATGAACAAGATGCACTTGGATACGCAAGCTCTTTCTTTACAAGGAGTAGAAGACAAACAGATTGGATCAGACTATTATTGGGATAAAGTAACGGGTACTGTAAAGCCTGTGTTCGAAAAGTTGAAAGCTGTCAAGACGAAACTGGGATGGACTGTGCAAGGACAATTGTCTACTACAGCCGATGTTACACAGAGTGCCAGTATTGCAGTCCTACGATCCACAGTGACCGAGCAAGATATCTCAAAACGTTTGACTCGTTTCTGGGATATAGAAAGCACCGGTATCCAGGCGGAAAATGAAGAAACAATAGTCGCTGAATCGGTGCTGGCAAATTTTGAGAACAACGTCAATAAAAAAAAACAATCGATATGAAGTGGCGCTACCGTGGAAGGAAAGGGTTGATCTTGGTGAAAGCTAAGCAGTTGCACTCAAACGTCTTCACAGTTTGACGAAGAAGCTTAACAAAGACAGTGAGCTCTTAAAACAATACGAAGCAACTATTCGAATGTACCTCGAAGAGGGATATGCTGAAAAGGTACCTTCAAAAGAAGATCAACCAATTGGACCCCGGTATTATATGCCACACCAAGCCGTCATACTAGAGGACCGATCTACTACGAAGGTACGCATCGTGTTCGACGCTTCATCTTACGAATCTGGGATGAAGTCCTTAAACGACAATCTAGAAGCCAGCCCAAATCTAGATCCCGAAGTAGTGACGCTACTGCTTCGTTTCCGACGCCACAAGATAGCAATAAATGCTGATGTTGAGAAGGCGTTCCTTCAAATTGGCCTGCAGGAACACGACAGAGATGCACTTCACTTCTTGTGGTTCAAGACTTCACCTCAAGTGGACAGCGCACTACCGGAAACAGAAATTTGTAGAATGACGAGAGTGCCCTTTGGAGCTACTTCAAGTCCTTTCCTATTGACTGCAACCTTAAAGCACCACTTCAGATCCGAAGAAAATCGCTTTTCTTCGACAGCCCGTCTATTACAAGACTCCATATATATGGATGAGCTTCTTATTGACGCTGACATCATTGAACAAGCTATCCAAATGCATAAAGAGATAATTGAAATCTTCAAAGATGCTTCAATGAACATTCGTAATTGGGCCAGCAACGACCCCGTTGCATCTGCCGTCTTCGTACGAGGAATCACTTCTTCCGAAAAATCACTTTGCTCACCTTCTTGACCTCTGAAAGTCCTGGGACTTTATTGGAACAAACAGACGGATACCTTTTCGTTTAGGCCCCAGGATATTCTACAGTTTATGGAGGAGCATCGAATTACCAAACGCTTTGTGCTCCAAGCTGTTGCAAGGATCTACGACCCTTTGGGGTTTCTGTCACCCTTTATAGTAAGGGCAAAGATCTTCCTACAAGATCTCTGGAGGGAAAACCTCGGCTGGGATGACACCATGCCAATGAAGCTGTCAGCTGTCTGGGAAAAATGGAGCAGGAGGTAGCTATGCTACATGAGATCAGTATTCCCAGGTTCCTCGCAGCGGGCAGAGAAGGCGCTTATCAAAAGGCAGAACTGCAAATCTTTTCCGATGCTAGTGAGTCAGCATACGGTGCTGTAGCCTACCTTCGTACCGTCGACTCAAGTGGTACCGTCCACGCTATACTATTAATGGCAAAGACAAGAGTTGCACCGTTAAAGACGGTTACCTTGGCGAGGCTGGGATTAATGTCAGCTTTGCTTGCAGCCCGCTATATGCCTACATCATCAAAAACTGCGACCTGTGCATTGGTGAAGTAACATTTTGGTCAGATTCCAAGATTACCCTTTGCTGGATTTACAAGGAACCCAGTTTCATAGAAGGCATTCGTACAGAACAGGAAGCAGGAGATCAGAAATTTGACAGAATATTCTCGATGGCGCTTTTGTCCCGGAAAAGAAACCCTGCAGATGTGCTCACTCGAGGCTTGACTGTATACAAACTGAGTAAATCACAGTTGTGGTGCTGTGGACCCGGATGGCTTGCCATGTCTCATCGATTTTGGCCTGAATACAGGGGAAACCTTGACCTCGAAAACGGAAAACTCGATGCAGCTGAGACGGGGCCAGAAATCAATATCCACGCTGTTAACACGAGAACATCGATGCCAACGCTGACTGATAATGAACGACTCAGCAGCCTCACAAAACTTCTAAGAGTAACGGCATGGATTTTCCATTATGTTAAAAAGTTGAGGAAGGAAAGCGATAGGTTCGAGAAGCTGTCTGCTGAAGAAATTCAACAGGTGGAGTTCAACAGGTGGAATTCAACAGAGAGCTCACTTTGGTAACGAAGCCAACTGCGTCGCAAACGAGAATCCGATTCCTTCCAAAGTCCAGTCGGACAATTAAGATTGTTCCTCGACAACAACGGGCTGCTTCGGGTACAAGGAAAAGTTAAGATTACGGACGACTCGTACGGTTTTCGCAATTCAATCCTCCTACCGAAAGTCTGTCACCTCGTTACTTTAATCATCAATCATGCTCACGAAAAAAACTTCCACGGAGGAGTACGAGACACCCTGACTCAAATAAGGGAACAATAATGGATTCCACAATTACGACAGCTGGTGATAAAAACAATACGACGGTGTGTCATGTGCCAACGCCTACAGTCTAAACGAGTTGAACAAGTTTACCTTGTATGCCCCAGAATCGTTGTAAACAAACGCCTCCGTTTCTTGTAAGTGGAGTAGATTTTGCTGGTCCACTTTACATCCAAGGGCATCTTCACCAGTACTCTTACATCGCTCTTTTTACTTGTGCTGTAACAAGAGCTGTTCACTTGGAACTTGTTGAAGATTTGACGACGGTGGCTTTCATTTTTGCACTTCGGAGATTCGTATCACGTCGAGGCCTCTGTCACACAATGTACAGCGACAATGCCCGAACCTTCGTCAAAACGTCCAAAGATCTAGAGAAGCTCTGGTGAACGATTCGGCATTCCGATGTACTTGCATATTTCTCTTCCTCGAAGATTCAGTGGAAATTCATTTGCCCGAGTGCTCCTTGGTGGGGCAGATTTTACGAGAGACTCGTACGTTCTGTGAAGACATGCTTGAAGAAAATACTTGGTCGACGTTTGGTAAATCAGACAGAGTTGGTCACTTCACTACCGGAAGTGGAAGCAGTAATGAATTCTCGGCCTTTAACATATGTGTACAATGACGTGGATGAGCCGTGCCCCCTATCTCCAGCCGATTTTCTCGTTGGAAGAAGACTGACAACGCTACCAGCTTACGACCTCAAAATCAAAACCGAGTCGACCAACGATCAACTGAAGAAACTTTGGAGCAAGAGAGAAGATGATCTGCAAACTTTCTGGTCTCGTTGGTTAAAGCAGTACCTCAATGAACTCGGGAATTACACATTCAACGAAGCAAAAAGAAATCACATATTAAAGGAAGGCAATGTAGTTCTACTCGGAGAAAAACATTGTCCCAGGCAACTGTGGACCTTGGTTCGCATAGAAGAACTGATCGGTGGACGTGACGCCATCGTGAGAACTTGCTTTCTGCGCACTGTTGTGAAGCCTTCTGTGCAGCTATTCTACCCATTGGAAGCCACCTAGCGTCATCTGTCGGCGCGGGAGACTGTTGTGACGTCCTTTATTCATCCCTCACAGCACAATAGCAGTCATCAACATTATTGAGCCTCCTCACGAGCTGACACTTGGCCTCGTGGCAGCGCCGGCTCGCCCTTGTCTTTTTCTTTCTTCTTTTTTTCCATAAAAGCCTTTCATCTGGCAAGATGTGTTTTTGCTTGATGTGAGCCATGTCGCAGCAGAAAGGCTCAGAGGTCCAAGACACGGGATTAGAGAGCTCAATAACACCGCGCTTCAACATGTCGTCAACTTGTTCCGCGATTATACGACGCTCAGATGCCGATACCCGATACGGACACTGACGTAAAGGAGCGTGAAGGCCAGTGTCGATTTGGTGACATACTGTGGAAGCTTGGCCCAAAGTCAGTAGCTCGTGGTCGAAGCTAACGCGGAAGTGCTCGAGGAGGGCGATGATGTCGACGCGCTGCTGGGCTGTAAAGTTGGTGTTGATGCAGCGCGAAATCGCGTCGGTGAATGATGGGGAAGAGGGTGACGCGGAGCAATCAACAGCGTCAATAGGTAGCGTTGTGGAAAGGCCAGGAACTACACGTGCACTCGAGGGAGCAATGCCATCGGCAAAGCCCATGCACTCTCCACACAGTAACTTTTAAGGCGAGGGAAACAGATTTGAAACATAAAATGCACTTAATCCATCATGAATGTTCACAACGACGAAAGGGATCAGAAAACACTTGCGTCGGACAGTGGTTTCAGAAGGCGTAAAAAGAACAGAAGTAGCCATTATAGACGTCACAGGAAAGCGGAACTAAGGCGCAAGAGAACGCGGGTATCGAAGTGTTGGCGGCAACAAAAACTTTAGCAGGTGAAAGGGGCGAGTCGAGAGAAGCAGCATCGCAGAACGGCGAGAACTCCACTTCGGCACGAGCAAAGTCGTTGACGGCATGATGAGTGCAGAAAAAGTCCCAGTCTGATGTAATGTCATGGGGAAACTGCGAGAGCACTACAAACTCGATGACGTAAATATTGTCAGCAATAACGACGTGTGCTGTGCATGCAGCCCCGCCGCAGTGGACATGTGGCTAAGGTACTCGGCTGCTGACCCGCAGGTTGCGGGATCGAATCCCGGCTGCGGCAGCTGCATTTCCGATGGAGGCGGAAATGTTGTAGGCCCGTCTGCTTAGAAACGGCGGCACATGAAAGGGAACCGATAAGTGCAAAATGGGGGTGCTCTCCTTAGAACGTCGCCGCCGACAGTTAATCCTTTTATAACCGTGGCGACGTCTGCAAGGTCGTAGAAGGCCGCGGTATACCCCGTACAAGGATTAGACTACAAGACGCCCGGCTGAGAGCTAAGTGGTTGACCGTTCCCACGGAAAAAAGCGTGGGAAACGCTCTGGTGGCCAAGCCGTATGACAACAACCCGACAGGTTGTCACTCTCGCTAGTTGCGGGCCCTCTCCCTATTAAAAAGGGGTGGGGTCAAAATATTTTTGGGGCGGAGTTTCCCCTCAATTAAACGCGCATGATTGGACCCAGGTAGAGGTCTCTTGTCCCCAAGGAAAAGAGCGAGGAGACACGAGGGGGATTTAAGCGCAGGATTTTGCCCTGCTAGGCAGACTAGTCGCTGACCAAGATGGTGTAGAAACAGATCAACAAGCATCTCTTCTAGAAGTTTTTAGTGTGGCTCTGTATCGGCTGGCCACCTAAACTTAGCCGTTCGTCTAGTTGTGACGCGATATTAACGTCTGCAACGTAGACATCGGGACTTCGCCTGGAGTTAGCTCAACCTGCTCGAAGTCACCTGCAAGCACTAGCCTCCCGGAGCCACCAGCGTTGCAACACCGCCGACATCGCAGTCGTGCCAGAATTCTCTTCGACTTCTCGCATCCGATCGTCGGGGACACAACGCTGCCGGTCATCACACGTATGCCTTCACCTGTTTATATTTTCGAACTTTCTGCTCCGTCGTTCTATTCGTGTTAGTTTGTATAGGTTGTAATAGTTCTCTCTCGTAAGCTGATTTATTGTTTCGGTTATATATTTCTTTAATTGTATCAAGTGTCGTTGTATTCTGTTAGTTGTATAGAAGTGTTGTATTAGATCCCGTGTTGCTGCAATATCACTAGAGTAAAGTTTGTTTTGTTTTCCCACGTCTCTGATCTCTTCACTGTGTCTGCTTGCGTACGGAACGAACCAACCTGCTGTCATTCCCGTCGCCGACTTCGCGCTGGCGACGCTAGAGTGGCAGCTTGTAACAAAACTGGCGTCCGCGAGACAGGACGTTCCGTACGAGAGCGAGGAGACACGAGGGGGATTTAAGCGCAGGATTTTGCCCTGCTAGGCAGACTAGTCGCTGACCAAGATGGTGTAGAAACAGATCAACAAGCATCTCTTCTAGAAGTTTTTAGTGTGGCTCTGTATCGGCTGGCCACCTAAACTTAGCCGTTCGTCTAGCTGTGACGCGATATTAACGTCTGCAACGTAGACATCGGGACTTCGCCTCGAGTTAGCTCAACCTGCTCGAAGTCACCTGCAAGCACTAGCCTCCCGGAAACACCAGCGTTGCAACACCGCCGACATCGCAGTCGTGCCAGAACTCTCTTTGACTTCTCGCTTCCGATCGTCGGGGACGCAACGCTGCCGGTCATCACACGTATGCCTCCACCTGCTTATATCTTCGAACTTTCTACCTTCAACGAAGACAGCAACGACGTTGTACAGCAAAAAACAAGGTCTTGTAGAGTTCGAAGAATCCGCAGTTCTTACCCCCGGAACTGCGGCTCCTGGTTTTCCTCAGGGACAGGTCGAGGTCGACGTAGCATAGGGAAAAAGAACAGCGTTGAGGTGAAGGCGACCGGTGTCTGTTGAAGTTCCGGTGAGGTGAAAATAAGTCCATTGGGCAGGCTCGCCAGATACAGCAGGCTCAGTTCGTGGTGAGAAATCATAATTGTTGGGCCGGACGTCATCACGCAGGAAAAACTCACGCCGTTGACAAAACCGTGCCACGTGACCCGCAATTCCACAGGCGAAGCATATGGGGCGGTTGTCTTGAGTGCGCCAAGGGTTCTGAAAGCGTGAGGGTGGTCGGGAGAAAAAACGGGCAGCCTGGTACATAGGCTCAATCGGTACGACAAAGGGGCGCGTGGACGTAGGCGTTCGCGACAAAGAAACGTGGGCGTTTGCAACGGGCGGACATTGGGTTCCATTCAGTGCTTTGGCATTGGTCAGTGGAGCAGCCACAGGTGGTGCGTGAGCTGCTGGTAGCGCCTCGGACACTTGCTCCTGGTCTACTCACTGCATTGATGGCGCTAAAGTAGATGGGGCACCTTCGGAGGTATAAGGCACGAGGAACAACTGGCATGCGACCTCCTATCGTACAAATTGCTTGATCTCGAGAAGCAAAGTGGTGTGGCCTACAGCAGTGCCAGTCGACGTTAAAGCGGAGATTGTTGAACATGGCGCGCTGGCACGACGAGTGGTGTCACGCTGTTTCCAGAGCTCGTCATAGCTCTTACAAAGTTTGATCACTTCCGCTACCGTTTGGTGACTCTTGGCGACAAGCATCTGAAATGCGTCGTCAGTCACGCCTTTCAAGATGTGTTTAATCTTCTCGGCTTCTGTCATGGCCGAGTTGACACGCCGGCAAAGGTCGACCACATCTTCGATATAACTGCTGTAATTTTCGCCATTCTGCTGAGCCCTAGTTCACAAGCGCTGTTTGGCCCGTAGTTTGCGAAGCGCTGGACGGCCAAACAAGTCCGCAAACGCCGTTCGGAAGGCTGACTAGGTGGGAAAGTCTCTCTCGTGATTACGGTACCACAGACTGGTAACGTTGGTCAATAAAGTTGGACGACGGTAAGCTTGTGCGCATCGTGCCACTTGTTGTGCTGGCTCCCCCGGTCGTATTTGTCGAGCCAGTCTCCCACTTCCTTGTAATCGGTTCCACTGATGGTAGGTGGATCGCGTTGCCGAAAGGAGCCGAGCCAAATGGAGCTGCAGTAGTTGGAGCCGAGGCGGCCGCCTGCTGATAGTCGTCCGTGGACGTGGACATCGTAGCAACTGGAGGCAAGGTACGTTTTCGCCATTCCACGATTATGTGTTTCCTAGCAGCTCCACCAATTAACCCTTTCAGCCCTGGATTTTTATAATGGTCTGATACCCTTTTTGTGCACGTGTTTCTTGTAGCTAGGACCTCAGAAGACCACAAACAAAAAATTGAGTCAATGGTACAAGCACTTTTGGATTAATTAACGTGTCATAAAAATTGGTGATTAGGGCCCAGTGATTGTAAAATGAAAAAAAAAATGGCGTCTTTTTTCCTGCCTATCAATGGTGTACACAAAATGGAAATCAATGTCTTACTTTTATACTCTTTTATACTCTTTTTTACTCTTTTTTACTCTTTTTTACTTTTTTACTATTTTTTACTCTTTTATACAACAGGAGAGCTGTCACGACAAGTCAAGAATGGTAATGGCGGAATCAGCCTGTGTACCCAGCCAACGGAAGGTCTGATACCCTCTGTGCCTTTCTGAGTGGCACTCATCTTATACACTACAATATATATATATATATATATATATATATATATATATATATATATATATATATATATATATATATATATATATATATATGTGTGTGTGTGTGTGTGTGTGTGTGTGTGTGCTTGGAGTTCTTAGAGCACTAGGTTTTTGTTCGTTTCGTGTTCTTATATCATTCATCTCAGTTCATCTATCCAGGGCATCGTTATCGTTTCATGTATGAGAAGACAAGTGTAGTTTCATATTTTGGACACATTGTGTTGAAAAGGTGAAATTGCATTAATATGTCTTCGCAGACACTATGACGATTTTGAACAGGCCCAATTTAATCTCTGGCTCCCTCAGCTGTTTCATTCTATTCCTTAACGAAAGATACATGAGCTTGACCTGAGAAGAGAAAAAAAAAGAAAACAGCGAAAGTAAGGCTTTTATTTGTCCTCATTCTCAGTTTCCACTACAGTTTTCACTGCTCTCCCAACGTTTCAGCAAGTTCGATGCCTAGAATCACAAATGACATCTCTCGGGTTCCTTGCCATTATAATTAGTTATCATTGACACTTAGCCCCTTGATAATTTCCTGGTCTTTATATTTACACGAGCTACAATACAGCAGCAGCAAACGCACCTGAAATCCAGGTGGGGGGGGGGTAGTCCACAAACTTGATTGTGCGCATTGTCTTCATAGTCGCAATCGCTTCGTTTACATCATTTGGCACAACGTCCTAATGGTACAAAAGACAGCAGGCCATGTACTTTACGCCACGGGGATCGCACTTGGCAATCTGGTGGGCGGGCATGAAGCAGGCTTTCGTGGTCTCGGGGACCATAAGCTGCTCGTGGTATGCGTTTTCTGCAAAAATCGCCGGAGCATAACTCACGAGGGGGAAGTGGATGCGAGGGTATGATACCAAGTTGGTCAGGAACTACTTCAAGTTGACGTTCAGGGTGCCGTCGAAGCAAGGAGAGGCAGTGATGGAGGAGACTGACTGGACGATGAGCCTGCTTAAACTCGTGTAGGTGGGCCTCTCAATGTCGAGGCTGCGGCTGCAGATGTCGAAGATCGCCTTGTTGTCGAACATGAAAGTACAGTCTGAATAGCCTATAAAGTGTTGTGCGTGGATAGATCCGAGTTGTATAGGATTGCACGATCTAAGGACCTTCTCGATCAACCCATGTATTTCACTCAATGGCCTGAATGAAACTGGTCTTAGGTTGCTAATACTCATTCGAATTAAAGACTACTGACGCACATATCATTAGGATATAGGCAAAGTTGTGCACAGTTGAGCGCGAGATACTATTTTCCTTTTGTCTGGAGTATGAAGCATAGTATGCATATAGAGCTTGAATTCGGCGGAAGAGTTAAACTGAGGTGTGTGGCGCCCTCCTCTGACGTCGGTGGTTTGAGAAGGGGGCCCCACCTGTAATAAATTTTGGTTTAATAATTGTTGCACGAAGACGGGATTGGTTGGCTGTAAGCGTTGATCGTGCCTAAGGCGCGCAAGCTGGGACGTAATGTTAACTTGTGTTCATTGTTTTAGCACGCTTATTCATTGTGAGCTATCAAGCTAACGTGTCTAAAACAGTTTCACAAGCGGTACGTTCCAATTTCAACAACTATGGAATTAATAAATGTTATGACTACCATCATACGTCTATTGCTTGCAGGGGATCTACGTGTGTCGGTGTATGCATCCACGTTGGCACGATTCTTTAAACATATATTGATAATCGAGGTTTTGCGAGTTGCAGCATGTCGGTTTGTATCACGTAACGCTCGCAGAATCAGAATCAGAATCAGAATCAAATTTTATTGTTACTATGAAGCAAAGTCATTACAGACAGTATACAGAAGGAGGTCCCGTAGTCGGAGACTGAATTGGGACCTCCCGTGCATGAGGAACATAAAAGCAAATAAAACATAGCTTCGACAGGAAGGGAAAAATTCCAAGGTTCGAATATACGTCAAAGTGTTCATGCAGCCCGTTGCATGAAATTCGAGCTCATTGTTTTTAATTCATCCTCAACGTGGTTGACAGATGCGGGCCACACTCTTGCATATTGAGGAGTTCGTTAAGAACTGCATTCGAGCAAATCCATGTCTGTTCACGGCTGAATTACTGTCCCTTAAATTTACACTCTAAAAAAAGTAAAAAAAATGGCAGAGAGCTTGAAACCACAAGCGTAGAGTTAGTAAAAGAAGCTATCGCTAACTCTCTTGGGCATTTATTTTCTTTGGTGACCTTTTTACTACGTAAGTTTGCAAACGCTTAATTGTGCAATGGTTCTTTTGTTCACTGTTGCTAGCTTTTTGCCATGCACCTGTTTAACGAGGTATAAATACGCTAATAATATTTGTAATATTATTTATTACAGTCCTACGCTACGTTAACTCCGGCACCTAATATAATTGCACACTATCTAAACAAAATATTTATTCTGAAGAATTAGCGCCCACCAGCACAAGTTACGTTCACCAAACGTAGGAAAATAGCCAGAAGCACGTGTGAGCCGAACGTGTGACGTGGACATATCATTGTGCGCAAGAGTGGGTGGCGAGAGCCGTTGCAGTCTTGCAATTCAAGTTGACGCTTTGAGGTGAGTGATGCGAGCACGACATTGCTGTTGTACGAAGTTTTTTGCTTTTAGCCGCTTTCTAGAACAAGAAATAAATCGCTCCTTACCTTTTTATTCACTATTTTACATTATTAGGCTAACCGTAGATGTAATTACTAATACGTATAGCTGACTCCTGTCTGAGGGCTACTGTCTACTTCTATATCTATTTACCACAATTTTGAATTTCTACCCCAACACTTCAGCAAAATAAGATGTAGCCTTAAAGACAGCGCCTGCCCATTATTCAGCAGTTAGAAACTTTTCGCGTTTAGCTTTCATGCACTCGAACCGCCCGTGACGTATGTGTTTAACGTAAAAATAACATGGAAGTTGCCGATTTGTTGCAAAACAGGTGCGCGCAACTTGTCAGTTGATAGGATTGCGAACAATGTCAATATTGAGCGATACAAGAAGAAGTTAGCAGAGAACAGAAGCGTGAGAAGGAGGGTCATCAAATTAAGGCACTGATTCGGCCTAAGCTCGCAAGGTCAGAAGTTCTAAATTATGCACGGTGATTTTTTTAAGGAAAATAAATTTTTAAACAGCTAAGAAAAGAAGGCGAGGCGAGGTACGAGTCAGATGAAGTTGGGAGTTGATAGGCGGTCAGGTGGTATTCTATTGCTAAAAAAATTGCAACAGAACCCCGTACGTAGAGCTAGCGCAGCAGCCTAGCATGCCATGGCAAAATTCTGTTCGAATGGAGATGTCGGACCATTCGCAGTGGAATATTCACTTAAATTGTGCGAGAAGGAAATTGTTAAAAAGAAGAACAAAAAGTGGTCTGGGGTGCGGCCTGAACTGCATGGCGACCAGCTGCCGGTAACGCCCTCCCTCACTGGAGCAAGATTGGCCACCCTGGTGCAGTACCTGGCTCTGACCTGCTATGAACACAGCAATTAACTCTTGGCCCTCAGTATCCGGCGGCTGCGAAGCAACTGTCCAAAGCGGCGGCGAGACCTGTGACGCAGCGGAGGGTGCTAAGAATCCCTGGGTCCTGACAGGCCGCCATTGGAATCTGAATTAGGCTGCCTTAAATGCTATGTAGTGAGGCTAGTCTAGGTGTTAAATGGGATGTAATAAGGCTCAGTGAAGTTAAGAGGACACGTGAAGCTTATACAATGCTGAATAACAGGACACGTCCTATGCCACAGTGGATTAGTTAACGGAAAGAAACTAGGGTGGGAATTCTTATACACAAGAATGTCGCTGCAACCTAGAGGAATACTATAGCATCAGTGAGGGGGTGACAATGTATGATAATTAAGTTTAGCAAAATGTACAAGATGGAGTTGGTACAGGCCTGCGCGCCTACATCAAGTCATGATGATAATTCAATTTAACGCTTCTATGCAGACGCATAGTAAGCCATTAATAAAGTAAAGACAGAATATACTATTCAGATGGACAAAAATAGGCAAGAATCAGGCCGGAGACCATGCAGTGGGGGAATATAGCATTGGCTCTTGAAATGCCAGAGGGGAGTTGTTGATAACGTTCGCAGAACGTAATGATTCACAGATCTTGAATAACTTTTTTCAGAAAACGGCCTGACTGTAAGTGGTCGTGGTGAAGCCCTAATGGCAAAACTAAAATTAGACGTCATTCTGTGTGCACACCCAGACATTGTACAGAATGTAGAAGTAGTTGGCAAGAGCAGATACAGCAACCGTAGAATGGTGAGACTTCGTATTTACTAAGATTTAAAAAAGCAAAGGCATAAGCTGATACGCAAGATGAACTGGCGGTGAGAGGGAAAATACAGGAATTCATAGTTTCGCTTCAGAATAGATTCGAGGCACTAAACGAGATAACCTATGTTAGCGTTGACACATTGAATGATAATTTTACTAGTATCATAAAAGAGTGCGCAATTGAAGTTGGAGGTACAGTCACTAGAGAGGAAACTGGCAAACTATCTCGGGAAACGTAAAAAATCTTCTTAAGGGACGACAAACGATGAAAAAGTCAAACGCAACCGACAAAATAGAGCTGGTTGAGCTTTCGAAGTTAATAGGCGTAAGGTAGCCGACATCTGGAGGTATAACACGGAAAGAATTGTGCAGGCTGTAAAAAGCGGCAGAAGGCTGAAAGCTGCGAAGGCTGACTTGTGTATAGGCAAAAACCGGATGTATGCATTGAGGAACAGGGAAGGCAATGTCATAACTAATAAGAATAGGATAGTGGAGATGGCGGAGGAGTTCTACAGAGAGCTCTACAGATGTCAAAAGGAGCAGGATAATATTGTGAGAAACAACAATGGACCGGAGGAACTCGACATCCTACCAGTGACGACAGGGGAAGTAAGGCAAGCTCTAGAAAGAATGCAAAGAGGCAAAGCCACTGGTGAGAATAAGGTAACAACGCACCTCCTGAAAGATCGCGGACAAATTGTAATAGAATAATTAGCCACCTTATATACGAAGTGTCTCTTGACAGGAATGGTGCAGAATCTTGGAAGAACGCCAACATCCTCTTAATTCATAAGAAAAGAGACGTCAGGGACTTGAAAAATTGCAGGATAATCAACTTACTGTGTGTTTTCTACAAACTATCTACGGAAAGATCGCTAATAGAATTAAGGCTATATAATAGTTCACTTAAACAAAGGACCAAGCAGGATTTTGCTACTGGCTACTACACAATAGTCCATAATCATACTATCAATCAGGAAATATAGAAATGCGCTGAATACAACCAACCCCTATACATAGCTTTCATAAATTACGAGAAGGCGTTTGGCTAAGTCGAGACATCAGCAGTTATGCAGGCATTAAGGAATTACGGCTTCGAAGAACTCTACATAAGCATACTGGAATAAATATACAGAGGATCTACAGCCACGATTATTCTGACTAAAGAAAGTCACAGAATCCCAATAAAATGGTATAAGACATGGAGACACAATCTCTCCAATGCTATTCACCGCGTGTTAACAGGAGGTATTCAGGACCCTAGATTGGGAATAGTTAGGGATAAGGGTTAATATAGAGTACCTTAGCAACCTGCGATTCGCTGATGACATTGCCTTAATGAGTAACTCAGGGGACGAATTACAGCTCATGATTACTGAACTGGACACGGAAAGCAGAAAAGTAGGTCTGAAATTTAATATACACAAAACTAATGTGCAACCGTCTCGGCAGAGAACAGCACTTTGCGATATATGGAGGGATGATGAAAGTTGTAAAGAAATATGTCTACTTAGGACAGGTAGTAACCGCAGAGCCGAACCATGAGAGTGAGATAACTGGAAGAATAAGGATGGGATGGATCACATTCGGCAAGTATTCTCAAATCATGAATGGTAATCTGCCACTAACGCTGAAGAGGACGGTATTTAACAGCTGCATCTTGTCAGTGATTACCTACTGAACATAAACGTGGATGCTTACAAAGAGGGTTAAGCTTAGCGAGTGATGGAAAGGAAAATGATAGGTGTAACCTTAAGAGACAAGAAGAGAGCATAGTGGATCAGGGGGCAAACCGGGGTTAAGGATACCATAGTTTAAATAAAAAAACGAACATCGGCCAGACACGTAGCACGTAGGCAGGAAAACCGTTGGTCATTAGGGGTAAGTGACTAGATTCCATGAAAAGGCAAACGCATAAAAGGGATACAAAAAGTTATCTAGGTCGATGAGATTAAAAAGTTTGCGGGTGCAACGTGGCAACGGAAACCACAAGACTTGGTTGATTGACGGATTATGGGAGAGGTCTTTGCCCTACAGTGGGCATTGTCAGGCTGATGATGATGATGATGATGATGATGATGACTTCTCGAAGTCTTTCAGCTCCGGTTGGGGAACGGAGATTAAAGGAACAGAATGAAGAGGAAAGGCAAATATATGCCAACCATTTTGAAATAACCAGTATGCTGCCCTGTAAGGGAAAAGAGATGGGGGAGTTTGAAAGTAGAAAAAGTAGAGAAAGTGGGTGAAGAGAGAGATAGGACAGGGGAAGAGAGAGGTAGGAAAGTAGGAAGCACACACATACTGTGACAGTTCATCCGTCTTGTGCAGTGGCCATAGGCGTCAGGCTCTGCTCAGGCGGCGCTGCGAAAAGCACCGCCACCAGCGCTCTCATCGCCGCGCTAGTCATAAATGGATAGTGCAAAGATTGCCGTCCACAAGTGAATGTTTCTATATAGACCATCCTCTTTTGTTGGTGTTAAGGCAAGATTTCTTGAAAATCAAGGACCTGGCAAGCTTCTTCCGTCAATCAAACCTCGCTCCAGAAAAGTGGGAAGCTCCTCAAAGCGAAATGCGGGTGCAATGCAAAAGATGTTTCAAATATTTTGGCGTGCTGGGAGTAGCAATTTGAGTGCAACCAAGCATCACATGACATCGAGTTCGAAGCGAGCATTCCTACGTGCGTTCTGTAGGGCTTAATTGCGTTAAATTTTGGCGCATGCATGATGCCAAAGTACGTACGCGAGCAAGGTTTCTCACAATACTCGGTTTATCAGAAGGTCACGGCGATTTTCTCCTTTGTAGTTGCGTTATACATCAATTTCTCGCTTTCTGTGCGCTGAACTGTTTTATTACGCATCCTAGAATGTTCTACTCATGGTTGTTGTCCAGTTTGTATTTGTTTCAAATGGGGATACATGGGTTCCCACTTTCTCGGTGTACGATTGATTGATATGTGGGGTTTAATGTCCCAAAACCTCCATAAGATTATGAAAGATGCCGTAGTGGAGGGTTCCGGAAATTTCGACCACCTGGGGTTCTTTAACGTGCACCCAAATCTGGGCACACGGGCCTATGACATTTCTGCCTCCATCAAAAATGCAGCCGCTGCAGCCGGGATTTGAACCCGCGACCTGCGGGTCAGCAGCCGAGTACCTTAGCTACTAGGCCACCGCGGCAGAGCCTTTCTCGGTGTACGATGTATGCAGAACCGAGTCCTCCGAGATGCCTCAGGCAATCGCAAAGACCAACGACAAGAAAAACCTGATAACAGTCACGACCAACAATTTGCGATTTACCTGCATGACGTATAGGTGTTAGAATTCACAAATTTTAAAGCCGGATCTTACAGCCTACGTGCGCGAAGCTGTGTGGTGGCGACCACTTCATATTTGCGGTGGTCGTGCACGGCGTGTGCGATGTTTCTAGCACGCTACTCAAAACACTAACAGTAGTCCTATATTATCGCACTTTCTCATGCGACCGCTGGTGGAGAACGTGAGTAATTCGGTTACTCAAGGCATTCGCAGGCCCGTATCCAGTGCACTCCTAAAAAAAAGTTTGTAAAAAGGAGCAACTACAACGTTACGGGTAGTAAATGCATTGGTTACTACGTTTCTTGTGCCATCACTACCATTTTGCTTCCTGTTTACTACCTATGTTAGTAAACAGTTACTGGCTGCAACCGTCTCTAGCTTTGTGCGACCCGTTTACTACCTACGTTAGTAAACAGTTATTAGCTGGAACGAAATAGGTAGTACTTCAGCCTTTGCTACCTTTTTTGCCTCGTTACTACCTTTTTGCTACCAAGCTGTTGACTATCTAATCCACAATTATGTGTGGTTCCGATTCTCATAATTAACGAAAGAAATCATATCGTCATATCATTGAACGAGAAAAAAATGACGCAAAAATTATCATCATCATCATCATCATCATCAGCCTGACTACGTCCACTGCAGGACAAAGGCCTCTCCCATGTTCCGCCAGTTAACCCGGTCCTGTGCTTGCTGCTGCCAGTTTATACCTGCAAACTTCAATCACATCGGCCCACCTAACCTTCTGTCTCCCCCTAACCCGCTTCCCTTCTCTGGGAATCCAGTTTGTAACCCTTAATGACCAGAGGTTATCCTGTCTACGCGCTACATGCCCGGCCCATGTCCATTTCGTCTTCTTTATTTCAACCGTGATATCCTTAACGCCCGTTTTTCGCCTAATCCACTCTGCTCTCTTGTCTCTTAAGGTTACACCTACCATTTTTCTTTCCATTGCTCGCTGCGTCGTCCTCAATTTAAGCTGAACCCTCTCTGTAAGTCTCCAGGTTTCTGCTCCGTAGCTAAGTACCGGCAAGATACAGCTGTTATATACCTTACTCTTGAGGGATGGTGGCAATCTACCTGTCACAATTTGAGAGTGCTTGCCGAATGTGCTCCACATCATTCTTATTCTTCTAGTTACTGCAATGTCGTGGTTCGGCCCAGCGGTTATTACCTGCCCTAAGTAGACATAGTCTTTTACAACTTGAAGTGAACTATTACCTATCTCGAAGCGCGCTCTTTTCCGAGGTTGTTGTACATTACTTTCGTTTTCTGCAGATTAATTTCTGCTCTCCTTGTCTAACTCCGTAATAATGAGTTGCAATTCGTCCCCTGAGTTACTCAGCAATGCAATGTCATCGGCGAAGCGCAGGCTACTAAGGTACTCTCCATTAACTCTTATCCCTAACTGTTCCCATTCTAGGCTTTTGAAAACCTCCTGTAAGCACGCGGTGAATAGCATTGGGGAGAGTGTATCCCCCTGCCTTACACGCTTCTCGATTGGTATTCTATTGCTTTTTTATGAAACACTATGGTAGCAGTTGATCCCCTGTAGATTTCTTCCATAATGTTTATATTTTACTTCATCTACGCCCTGATTCCGCAGTGTCATGCAGACGCTGCGGAATCAGGACGCAAAAGATATCTATAGATAAAAAATACATTTTGTTTCAAATTACGCATTCGAGATATGTAAACATCATTCTGATATTGTCCAATCGGAGAAGCAAAAGTTAACGAGCCATAAGCAAATTCTACACGCGTTGTAACAGACAATCATAACAAACCTAGTAAATTACAGCAAATGAACAAGTCTGGTAAAAGAAAATAACCAGACGGTCACAATTAGCCCCGAGGACGGGCATAATTAATCCACTGCGGCATGTCTCCAAATATTGTCATTGTTTTGGCGCGTCAAACCCCAAAAACGATTATTACCTTTTCATCGCTGATATACTAGCCCTATGAAGCATTGAAATGCACTGAGAATAAGTTCGGTACCTTGTTTCGGCCACTGTACATACCGCCTTTTTGTGAATCTTTTATAATAAATAGATATGACATATAACTTTTGTAAATAAGGCTGCTTAAAAGTCTTGTGCTACGTTCCCGAACACACCTGACCAGAAGTCTTGGTTTGGAAGACCTTTATTAGGCCCGAGGAACCGGCAGCCGACAGCGGAGATGCACGAACCAAGATGATGATGATACGTGACAAGGATGAGGATGCATGAGCAATACATGATAATGATGATAAGGTACAGATGAAGAGGATTGGTATACTAAATGCCCACACTGATTCCCCCCTCGTGAAAGCGGCCAGCCTGGCCGCGGCAAGTCAAGGGGACAAAGAACGTCGCATGAAGGGCTTCACACGGGAGACATGGACGACTTCAGTAGTTCGATAATGGCGATCTGCTGGGGCTACAAGTGGCGTCACGCGATAAGTTACTGGTGAAGTTTCTTCAACAAATGTGTACGGCACGATAAATCTTGGCTGGAACTTGTCGCACAAACCAGGTGTGCGAATAGGCGTCAAAAGGAGCACTTCGTCTCCAGGTTGAAAGGATACAGCACGATGCGATTCATCATAAACCAGCTTTCTGTCTTGCTGTCGGGCTTCAGTGTTTATACGAGCACGTTGGCGGCTCTCTGCGAGCCGCAAAACATATTCCTCTGAAGAGGATGGAGATGAATCCGCATGGCAGGTAAAGAAAGAGACGTCCAGCAAAGAAGTAAGGGAGCATCCATAAACTAGGTAAAATGGTGAGTAGCCGGTTGTCCGCTGAATAGCCGTATTGTAGGCGAAAGTGACGAATGGTAGAACTACATCCCAGTTCTTCTGGTCTGGTTGAATGTAGGCGGCGATCATGTCAGCAAGAGTGCAGTGGAATCGCTCAGTGAGGCCGTTAGTTTGGGGATGATAACTAGAGGCAGTCTTGTGAGTTGTGCCAGAGGCGCGAAGAAGTTCGTTCACTAGTTGTGAAAGGAAGGCCCTTCCACGGTCGGTGAGCAATACTCGTGGAGCACCATGACGCAGTATAATGGCTCGGAGGATGAAGTCGGCAATTTCAGAAGCTGAACCAGTAGTGACAGATGCCGTCTCGGCGTAGCGCGTCAAATGGCCAACGGCTGTTACTATTCATTGGTTTCCAGCAGCGCTGACTGGAAGGGGGCCATAAAGATCGATGCCTACAACTTCGAATGGTGTGGCTGGGCATGGAAGAGGCTGTAGTGTACCGGCTGGAGCAGATGTGGGTAGTTTTCTACATTGGCAGGTAGTGCAGGACCCAACGTACCAAGCTACACTAGTGGTAATACCTGGCCAATAAAACCGACTTCGAAGGCGATCGTAGGTTTTGTGGTAGCCAAGGTGACCAGCCGTCGGATGGTCATAAAGTGCTCATAGGACTTCAGACCGAAGCGATCGGGGTAGAACGGGAACCCAGCGCTGACCATCAAGATGGTAAATTTTGCGGTACAGCACCGAGTTGTCCAGCTTAAACTGTGAGAGTTGGCGACGGAGCCTCGCATTAGGTGGACGGGACCTGCCAGTGAGGTAGCCTATAATACGTCGACAGTATGGGTCAGCCAGCTGTCGAGAAGAAAAATCGTGCGGTTCGTCTGAAGGCAGCTGGTCTATAGAGGCGAGAGAGGAAACCGCCGTAGACGTGGACTCTGAGGGCGCGTTGTGCAAATTGATTGCGGAAACCCCGAGTGGAGTCGCTGGTAGTGGGCAGCGAGAAAGGGCGTCGGCGTCACTATGCTTCCTGCCACACTTGTATACGATGGCAAAATCATACTATTGTAGGCGTAGAATCCAGCGGCCGAGGCGTCCCGACAAGTTCTTGAGTGTCGAAAGCCAACATAAAGCGTGGTGGTCGGTCACAATGGTGAAATGGCGGCCGTGAAGATAGGGACGAAATTTCTGCACTGACCAAACGACGGCTGAGGCACTCCTTTTCGGTGATCGTGTAGTTACTTTCGGTGGCGGAGAGGACGCAACTGGCGTACGCAACGACTCGCTCTCGCAAAGAGTTGTCGCGCTGGAGGAGGACGGCTCCTAAACCGTGGCCGCTAGCGTCTGTATGGAGGAAGGTCGGTGCACCATCGTGAAAATGAGAAAGTACAGGATCGGTCGTGAGGGCACTCTTCAACCTGTCGAAAGCTGATTCACATTCCTGAGACCACTGAAAGGGCGTACCAAAAGCAAGTAGCGTATGGAGTGGTGCGGCTATGGAGGCAAAGTTTTGTATGAATCGCCGAAAGTAAGAGGCTAGTCCGAGGAAACTTCGCAAATCTTTCGGCTTCTCAGGGCGAGGGAAGCGAAGCACCGCAGCAGTTTTGTCAGGGTCTGGACGAATTCCGTCCTTGCTCAGAACATGACCGAGGACCTTGATAGATCTGCTGGCGAAATGGCACTTCTTGGTGTTAATTTGAAGACCAGCGCCCGCAAGGCAAGTGAGAATCTCGTCCAAGCGTTGCAGATGTTGAGGAAACGTCGATGAAAAGACAACAATGTCATCGAGGTAACAAAGGCAAGTCTTCCATTTCAGGCCACGCAGCACGGTGTCGATCAAGTGCTCAAAAGTTGCGGGCGCATTGCATAGACCAAACGGCATAACATTGAATTCGTATAGGCCGTCCGGGGTTGCAAACGCCGTTTTTTTCTTTGTCATCTTCGTGCATAGGGATTTGCCAATAGCCGGAACGCAAGTCGAGGGTTGAAAAGAATTCAGCACCTTGTAAGGAATCGAGGGCGTCGTCGATACGTGGCATGAGGTATACGTCCTTCCTAGTGATCTTATTGAGTGCTCGGTAATCGACGCAAAATCGTACGGAACCGTCTTTTTTACGCACCAGAACCACTGGAGACGACCAAGGACTGGTTGAGGGTCGGATTATCTCCCGTTGCAGCATATCGTCTACGTTTTCCTCAATAATTTTCCGTTCGGCTAGGGAGACGCGGTACGAACGACGATGCACAATGGATGTTCCGTCGGTCTGAATACGATGTGCTGTAGCAGTTGTCTGTCTCAGGCTGGATGAATGAACGTCAAAAGAGTTTGCATGCTTTTGCAACAAATCAAGCAGCTGCTGCTTCTGTGAGTCTGTCAAGTCCTTGTCGATGGCTGCTGTAAAGGCCGAGGAAGCAGCATGATCTCCAGGATGGCCTTTAGGGGAGGCAGGGGTAAGAGGCACGACGCACACAGGCTCCAGATCGGCAACGCAGGCGACAGTAGTGCCCCGCGGCAGTAAAATTTTATCTGGTGTGGTGTTCGTAGCAGCGAGGACAGCTGGTCCATTGTTGAAGCAAGCCACACCTGATGCGAGAGCTATGCCTTTATTAAGGCAACGGGGCGATGCAGTGACCAAAATGTCACCAGAGTCAACGTCGTTGGACGAAACAGTGACTAATTGATGTTCATTTGGGGGTAACTCGATGTCTACAGCAGCTACGAGTCGAAGTGGCCTGTAGGTTTCGTCACTAAGCAAGTGGTCTGTGTTAGTAAGATGGACGACACGTTGTGCACAACAAATAGCCGCGGAAGCAGATGAAAAAAAGTCCCAGCCTAAAATGAGTTCGTGGGAGCACGGGGTTAGCACAGCGAATCGTATATGATGAAGAATGTCGTCGATTAGCACACGGGCAGTACAGAGAGCGGAAGGGCGAATAATTGTTCCCTGGGCTGTAACCAGTGTTGGTCCATCATAAGGCGTCGTGACTTTTCGAAGACGGGTACACAAATCAGCACGAATAATAGAAAACCCAGCCCCAGTGTCCACCAAAGCATCAACGGTCACTCCCTCAACTGAGACTGCAATCATATTGTAAGGGCGCGCTGGAGGAATTGGAGTACTGTGTAGGAATGCAGTTTGTCTTCCAAAAAACTGCATTGCTTAGTTTTCCGGACGCCGATCAGAAGCGAGGGAAGCAGGCTGAAGAGGAGAAGAGGAGCGACGGTAGGGCGATGGTGAACGGCATCTGGTTGATCGATGACTACTGCGCAGTTCACCGGATGCTGGCGGAGATGGAGACCGACGCGGCGGTGACGAATAACGACGGCCCTGGTACAAGGCTCCTGCGGTATAGTCTCGTTCGCGTATGTCGTACCCTCGGCGCTCATCTTGCTGGCGCTTGCAGCAAAAGCGTGAAATGTGACCACGATAGCCGCAATAATGGCACGTAGGGCGAGTCGATCGATAAGGAGGGTAGTAGCTTGTGTTAGACGCACCGGGAGAGAGAGCAGTGAGAGGGACAGATGATGGCTCAGGCGGTGGTGATGGAAAACTCGTGGGAAAGCTTCTGAAAGGTGCGGTAGCAACCGACGCGTACGTTGGTGGCGGCGACGTCGAGCTGACGGTGCCTGATGGTGCGGCGACGGCATGCGAGAACGATGGGAGAGTACGAGCGACAGTGGGCTGCAGGTGGGCCATGTGGGTCATGGACGTGAGCTCCTCCCTGATGATATCCCGCAATGACGTTGAAGAAGACTGAATTCGACACACTGAAGGTAGTGTGAATCCCATTGATTCTAATTCTTCGCGTATAATCACCCTTATTGTGTCTCGTAGGTTTGTATCCGCCGTAATACGGGCCGCGTCACTGTCCGGTTGGAGGCGCATAGACTCGAGTTCTTCGAGGCGCTGACAGGTTGTCGCAACGTCAGCAACAGTAGCTGGATTCTGGATTTCAAGGGCATTGAATGCGACGGGTGCAATCCCCTTAAGAAGCTGGCGTACCTTGTCTGACTCTGTCATTGGGGTTTCAACTAGGCGGCAAAGTGAAAGGACATCCTCGATGTAGGATGTATACTACTCCCCGATGTGCTGTTTCCGAGCCGCGAGAGCTTTCTTCGCGAGAGCCGAACGAACAGTCGGTGTGCCAAAGACTTGGCGAAGCTGATCTTTGAAGGCTGACCAGTCGGGGATGTCGATGGAGTGGTTGAGCAACCACGTCTTCGCGACACCCGTGAGGTAGAATGACACGTAAGCGAGTTTGTAGGTGTTATCCCACCGGTTAGCAGCGCCGACACGTTCGAAATCGTCCAGCCATTCTTCCACATCTTCCCCGCGCATACCGGCGAAGGGATGGGGCTCACGCTGGAGGCTGTTAATGACGTGGAAAGGCGCGGCACGCGTTGGCGGAGTGGGAACGGTTGCAGCACCGACCACTTCTTGGTGCGACATATTTCCGAACACCTGGCCCTAGCGGCGACCTGAACGTAGCTCCAGGGGGTAGAGTGGTCGAGAGGATGACGAGGGATCTAACAGCACGCTCCACCACGTATGAAGTCTTGGTTTGGAAGACCTTTATTAGGCCCGAGGAACCGGCAGCCGACAGCGGAGATGCACGAACCAAGATGATGATGATACGTGACAACGATGAGGATGCATGAGCAATACATGATAATGATGATACTGTACACATGAAGAGGATTGGTATACTGAATGCCCACAATATTGCTATAGGTTCAGAGTTGTTATAATTCATCCTGAAACACAAGTGCTCCTCTGTGCCAGACATGCACCTGCAAAGTAGGGGCTATATATATATATATATATATATATATATATATATATATATATATATTCAGCAGGAAGTTCAAGGGGTCTGGTACGTATAAAGAACACAAGCGAGTACACGTACGAAAGAGCAATACTTTTATGCCAACGTTTCAGCCGTGGCACGGCCTTCCCTGACGAAGGCCGTGCCACGGCTGAAACGTTGGCATAAAAGTATTGCTCTTTCGTACGTGTACTCGCTTGTGTTCTTTATATATATATATATATATATATATATATATATATATATATATATATATATATATATATATATATATATATAGCCGACGCTTACTTCATGCTGTATGCGTTAAAATGAGTAAACGTGTTAGGTCTAAGTATTCTTCGCGAATCATGGCACACCACGCTACATTACCCAAAGCTGTGTAGTAATGAAAGCACGAATTGACTAACTTTAACAATTAAGAAATATTATGCCAAAATGAATGAACAGGTTAATAACGGTTACTACTATTTTGTTGAAACCATTAAAAGTTACTACCCATAGGTGGCAACAGTTACTAAATGCTGGTAGTAACAGCAAATATAATAATTGTTACCACCCTCACCGTTACTAACTGCGCTTACTACCTGGGTTGTAACATATGTGACAAACCATTGCTATCCCAAAGATAGCAAATACTACTACGTTTTTCTAAGAGTGTAGTCTCACCGTTCTCGGCTTCGCGAAAGCTAAAATACGGAAATCGGTAAAACTAATGTCCTTTACGTCCGTGGCAATGCAACATCAGCGTTGGCTGAGGTCTTTCTTCGTAGAGCGCGGTGCTGTTACGTCTGCTCTTGTTTTCGCTGTTGTTTTGGTGAGCTAACCAGCAAATACTTCATGGCACTTTGGTGACGCGTCCGGATATAGCAGAGGGAAATTCATATCTTTTAGTGTTTCATGCAGAAAGGCACGTAATATGTAGGTCAATCGTTGTTTCACACGCGCTAGTTGCTCCTGTTTGCGCAGCAAATAGTGCCCGCTCGCACTACCCAAAACTGCCTCCATCAAGTGGCGCTACGGGGTCGGCAAAACTACAGTGTCTGACGTATGTACCCATCATGGATTGGCCTATAACTGCCTCGAAAACAGGTGTGGATACAGTAGGGTCCTGACTTTTTGTTTTCAGTAGCACACGAACCTTATCATAACATAAATACCATTAAACTGTCCTCACGGTCATAAGCGTGTGCAGAGTTCCCTTTCAAAGGGGGTGAAGGTTTGTCGCAGCGCCGCCCTCCCTGTCATGCCAATGTATGGAGACGTCTTTGCGCTTTCTCTCGCCCCCTTCCCTATAACGTCAATGTATTGGGTTGGCTTCGCGCCCCCTCTCGCCACTTCTGCCCCCCCATCCATGCACACGCCTATGCTTTCAGTGGTGCCACTCATATGGCCTCAATAGTAATAAGAGGGGCACGACAAGCACGGAAGAAAGAGAGAGGGTCTTTGGGGAAAAGGGTGATTGCCCCTCCTCCCCCCTCTTCTGGATCCAACACTGCTTGAAAGTCTGTGGCTTTCAAAAGAGTTGCTTTCGGAAAATTCACGTGTCTGAAGAAGAAGACACGTCTGCATTGAAGATCTTACTTCCAGACATACATGGCAACGTGTCGTTCCACTTTCACTAATTTCTTTTACTGATGAACCAGCTTCATTTTCTTCAATTAAATTTTTCGTGAACAACCCCTTAAACCTGCTGTGCCTAACCATAAATATTGTTATGGCGAGATGCCTTTATTTACAGGAGATGATGAATGCGAGAGTCCAGGGATCTGGCCGATCACCGCTCGTGCCAACCTCGTTCTCCTCTTCTTCCACGCGGCCCCTCAGTATCGTAGCGATTCCCCCTTTGGAGACGATGCCCACCGGGCGAGTTAGTCTTCGTTGCGATGATGATAGCGTTTTAGACGGGCAACATGAACGACGTTGGTCTTGCTTGAGCGGCGACCAGTCGACAACAGCTGAGATATCACTTACGTGACATCGCTGAGACGTTCCAGGACAACAAACGGACCAGTGTAGTTGGCCAGAAACTTTTGGCAGAGGCCGCGCTTGCGAAGCGGCGTCGAAAGCCACACCAAATCCTCTTTCTCAAACAATACATGCCGGTGGCTTCTGTCGTAACGGTTCTTGGAGCGTTTCTGTGAGATGAAAGTTCAAAGACAGGCGATGCGCCGGGCCTCTTCATGCGCGGCAAATGGTGTCGGCGAGAGTAGGTTGATTAGTCTCGGAAAAAGGAAGGATAGTGGCAAGAGCTGTGCGGGGTTGGCGTGCGTATAGCAGATAAAATGGACTGTCTCTCGTTGTTTCGTGCTGTGCAGTGTTGTAGGCGAAAGTTATAAATGCCAAAATCGCGTCCCATGTTTCGTGTCCAGAGTCATAATACATGGAAATCATGCTGACGAGAGTGAATAGTTCGTTCCGTCAAACCATTAGCCTGCGGGTGATACGGGTAGTGTGACGAAAATGGCACGAAGCAAGACGAAGGAGGTTTTCAACTACATCGGCAACAAATTGCCGCCCGCGATCACTGATGATGACAAGGGGGGATCCATGGCGTAGTATAACATGTGACATCATGAACTGTGAAACTTGAGTGGCCGTTGCCGTAGGAATCGCCGCAGTTCCGGCGTAACGTGGGAGGTGGTCAACGCCCACAATAATCCATCGGTTGCCGTTCGTTGATCGCGGAAAAGGGCCGAGCAGGTCGACACCTACGACGTCAAATGTTGAACTCGGGGGGGGGGGGGGGCATGGGATGAAGTAGTCCAGCTGGTGGAGTTGTAGGACGCTTGTGGCGTCAACATTGCTCACAGCTCGCAACGTATGCAGTCACACTTTTACGCATCTTCGGCCAGAAGAAGCGTTCTTGCGTGCGATAAAATGTCCTAGAAAAACCCATATGGCCAGATGTTGGGTCGTCGTGCATTGCTCGAAGTATGTGTTGTCGTAGCCTTGTAGGCACAACTAGAAGTAGGCGAGGGCCTACGCCAGAATAATTCTTTTTGTAAAGAACGCCATCCTTTACGACGAAACCACGTTGACCGTTCGTTGCGGAAATAAAGAAAGAAGTGAGACTGTTGTCATTACGTTGCTTTGCTCGAAAAGTTGTTAGGTCAGGAAACGGAGTATCCACTACAGCCAAATATTCATCAAAGTTGTCAGCGTCACACTCGGTTGTCGGAAGGAGAAGTCGCGAAAGGCAATCGGCGTCGGCATGACGACGGCCGTTTTTGTAACAGACTTCAAAGTCGTGTTCTTGCAATCGTAACGCCCAACGAGCGAGACGACCAGATGGGTCCCGTAGTCCAGTGAGCCAACATAAAGAATGGTGGTCCGTGACAATATAGAATCGGCGTCCATACATATAAGGGTGAAACTTGTGCACGGCGAATATTACCGCGAGACATTCCTGCTCTGTGACAGTATAGTTTCGCTCCAGTTTACTTAAACAGCGACTGGCATAGGCAACGACATGTTCAGCAGCTCCATGGCGTTGGACCAAGGCAGCGCCAATACCTACACCACTGGCGTCAGTATGAACTTCTGTGGCAGCAGATGGGTCATAGTGGCGAAGTACGGGCCCTGACGTAGGAACAAACTTGAGTTACGAAAAAGACGACTCACAATCCGCTGACCACTGAAAAGGTGCGTTCTTGTTGAGCAGGGACTTCAAAGGGTAAGCGAGGTCGCCGAACCTGGGCACGAAGCGACGGAAGTACGAGCATAGGTCCAAAAATCTTCGCAACTCTCGTACCGACTGAGGTTATTTGAAGCTGCTGACTCCAGCGACTTTCTGGGGGTCAGGTCGAAGACCTTGCTTGTCCACTAGGTGACTGAGAACGAGAGTCTCACGGCTGCCAAAGTGTTTAGCTCTTTCAAGGCAGGTGAGAACAATGTCTAGACGATGGTTATGTTCATTGAATGTACGGCCTAAAATTATGTCATCCAGGTAGCAAAGACAAACTTCCCACTTTAGTCCACGTAACACAGAGTCCATGAAGCGCTCAAACGTGGCTGAAGCGTTGCATAAGTCAAAACGCATTACATTGAATTGAAATAGACCATCTGGGGTTATGAAGGCCGTTTTCTCTTTGTCATTCGGGTGCATGGGGATTTGCCAATAACCAGATCTCAAATCCACGGAGGAGAAGTACGACGCCGAATGTAAACAATCGATAACATCATCAATCCTGGGAAGCGGGTAGACATCCTTTTTAGTAACAGAGTTGAGCCGTCTGTTCTCCACGCTGGATCGCCATGTACCATCCTTCTTTCGGACAAGAATCACAGGGGCAGCTCAAGGGCTACACGACTCTTGGATGACCCTTTTCTTTAATATCTCTTCTACCAGTTGAGTAATGACCTTGCGCTCCGCAGATGAGACACGGTATGGTTTCTGCCGGATAGGGTGAGTGGATCCTGTGTCAATCCCATGGCGAGTATGCAACTCGGGTACACTTATTTGCTCTTATTTTTGCGCAAAGTCATATATAGTAGCGTGCTACGCAAGGACCTCGACCAAAGCTTGACGTTTTTCTGATGATAGGGACTTGTTTACCATACTCAGAAAGTTGGCTTCTGTATGGTACGTTGCACGAATAGGATCTACTCTCTCGTCGCTTAAAGATGCAATAAAACTGGTCGCATTTTGTTCGAAGAGGGCGAGTCGCATTCCGCTGAGTAGCATAACAGGTTCATTTGAATAGTTCGACACCCATAAGGCTGATCGCCAATCACTGATCGACAGAACGCAATGTGGAACGAGCACATTTTTCTTGGCGCAATTCAGAGGAATGGGCTCCACAAGAACATCAAACTTCTGGCGTCCGAGGCAGAGGCGTCGACGCGTACGGTCTTCGTCGAGTTGGGTGGCAAGACAACATCTTCAATGACGGAGATAGATCTTTGACAGCACCTAGGATCGTCAGTGAATGCTGATAGCATAATCTCGCCAGCACCACAACCTACAGTAACCCCGCACTCGCGTAGAAAATGGATCCCCAAGATGATGTCATGGGTGGAGCTGGTCAGGACTGCGAATTCAGCCTCGAACACCTTGTCACCCAAAGTGACACTAACAACACACACACCGATCGGGCACAGTGTCTTCCCGCTCACTGCACGAAATGATGCACAACTGCCCCAGTGAAACCTCACTTTATGTCCTAGCCACAATTTGAAGTTAAGACTCATCACTGAAACAGCTGCTCCAGTATCTAATAAATCCATAGTAGAAAGTCCATCAATTGGCACGGGGACCCTATTTTGCGTCATAAAAACGGGTGGAGGCATAGCCGAATGTAGTGACAAATGTTCAGCGACCTCACCTCCATTGGCCACACCACCTAGTTTCCCAGAGGCGGGGAGGTGACGCGTCGACCAGGAGATGGGGAACGAAACCGGCGTGTTGAGGGGAGCGTCAAGCTTCGCACGGAGGAAGGCGAGTCGTTGCGTAGATTCCGGTGGAAATTGCGTCCTCCATGTGTATCACTGTGGGTCGTTTGCTGGAAGCCGTCCCCAACGTACGCGACCCGCATTGAACGCATACCACTGCGCCAGCGGTTTTGTCTAGAAGAAGCTGATGATCCCTCGTAGTAGCACTGCTGTAGGCGACGCTATATATATATATATTGAGTGTGAATACACTTATAAGCGACCCCAAATCATCCACCGCCGTCGGTGGCGTCCGCAGCCTTCTCTCTCTCTTCTATATATATAAATATGAATATATATATATATATATATATATATTATATATATATATATATATATATATATATATATCGGTGTCACAGATGGTAGCGTTGCCTCCGGCACATCCATCGCACGACCCCCTCTCGACGGGAGACTGAGAGAGAAGGCGGGCGCGCGAGAGAGAGGAGTGCGCGCGCAGCTGCAGCGAGCGAGGAGAGCAGAGGAGCGAGCGAAGGGGGAGGAGGTATAAGGCGCGTTACTGACAACGATATCAGCGTCGCGTCCGTGGCTTATTCGGTAGAGCGTCGCGCTGCGGCCCGCCAAGTCCTCTTTCTTTTAAAGATAGAGGGAAGACTGCGGACGCCGCCGACGGTGGTGGATGGTTTGGGGTCGCTTATAAAGTGTATTCACACTTAAAGTTCAAAAGACTGTATAACTTCTTTCAAAACCCAGTCACATATCGGCACATATCACTGTTTGTAGACACAATAAAACCTGGGATGACTGATGACAGCCTTACTTTTATCACTATTTGCAGAAACTTGTTTTTTTGATCGCGAAGGAAAATAAACCGAGAGGCAACTTGTCTAATAAATAAATGACATAAACCGAGTCCGCCATTGCTAACGGACTGGAATAAATTAGACCGGCTTGTACGTTCCCACGGCAATTTCCACACAAACACCGCAAAAATGCTGTGAATATTCTGTACATTGACGTGTGACACACAGATAACTTGCATGACATACCAGATTTTTGATATCAAAAACATGTTGCATACACTGCGCCACCAAGAAATAATTGTTTGTTATGAGCCACCCAGAGATATACCTCCTGCAACGTTTAAACGGCAAACTATTCATATCTAGCACTCTTACCGCTGTTGGCGGGCATCTCGGAGGAAAACTATCGTGTTTTCAGCATTATCGGTAAGATGGCGCAGTGAGCGCTACGGCGGCTCTCATCTCTCACGCGTAATTAGGCTCGCGTAGAAAATAAGAGGGGTGTACGCTCAATCGCGCGCCCTTATCTTGCAGTGGGGAGAATCGTACGTCTTGGCTAGCCTTTGAGTTTTGTCGGAACAATTCTGTTAAAGGTACCGGCGCACAAAGTTCTCTGCAATCAGTTGCACAGCCTCCGTTTGCCAAAAAGGCACGCTTTTCAGACACAGCGAAGTAACAACTGAGGCGCTTAATCGAGTTATAATCTGTACCTGTGAATGCGTTTCGTGCGTCCTTTGTGTGGGAGAAACGCAGGGTACGTTTCGGATCTGCTTTTTTTAATATAAGTGTACTCCTTGCATGCAAACCTTCATCATTATATTTATCTTCATGGTAAATGTGTTTACATAATCCTGTAGTTATTTTGTTGTTCATCTGTATTTCCGCCCGTCTCCTCTATAATGTACAAATGTACCCTGAGGGTTTTACAAATAAATAAATAAATAAAAATACGCTTGACTTCCAATTTGTTGTCATCGCTTTCATTGCTACGCCTTTGTGGCAAAGCTGTGGCTTTATTTTTTTTCAAACTTCACGCGATGTGATTACGCACACCGGCGGTGGCGGTGGCGGACAATTACGCGCTGCGCGAGACCCGAGTTGTGATGTCATAACAGCTTTCGCTGTAAATTGTGCGCTGTTGTGTGGGTAAACGCGGTTGTAATGTTACTGAGTTAGAAAACTGGGTTTGTCTGACAGCACGGTGAATCTTAGTAGGATAGAGATTAACACATAGACAAGTGGCAACGCAGCATGGCGGAATATCTTAGCTCGCGGTGGCGATTCCGACGATTCGTAGGCAGCAAGGTAGACGTAACTCGCATTACATAGAAATCAAACGCTTTGAAGTCCTCCATGACACTACTGTCCCCGAGGCAACAGCGCGATATATAAGTAGCTTGGACCGTCGTAAGTCATGTAGTTAGACACCCCATTTAGACGTCTTCGACTTGTGTCACTACGGGTGTGCTTTAATGACCGCGTGCTGAATAGTAAAAGTGCCACGTGACAGCCTGCGCAGGTGTTTGCCGATTCCTGCTGCCGTTGGAGCACCGAGGCAACATGGCCTCATGCACCGACAACGACTTGCACAGCGAGGAGGAATGTGACAGCGATGAAGAATGCGTTGGGGACACCAACCTAAATTCTAGCCTGGAGTGCCACCTGCCGAACGGCTCGGTAGCGCGCTCCGGCTCAGCCTCATCGGTACGCTGACCACTCGTATTCGCTCTGTTCATGAACATCTAAAGGGGGGTGCAAGCCCCCCCCCCCCCTGGCATTTCGGATATTTACTACATAGTAACAATAAGCCACCGTGACCAGTGCATGCAGGTCGTGGCCTGCAGGATTGCTCAGCCAATTTCACCCTTTATCGCCTATCTTGCCGGCCGTGTAAGGGTAGTGAAAGAAAGGCTGCCATTTGGTCTTATCGTGAATCATGGACTTGAAAACACGTAGAATTAATCTTGTTTGCCAAAAGAGACTAGAATAGCGCATGTGGTAAAATGCACGGCAAACACATATGACAGAATGACAGGGACATGTACCGTTCTCTAAAAAGGTTTACTTCGGGTGGCTTGGTCCCACAACAAAAATAATTGTGGTTGCTTGCATTTCCTTTTTTCGTGTCTGTAATGATGAGATGTTATTCATCCCCTGAGTTATTCATCAAATTGGTGTCATCCGCGAATCGCAGGTTAATAAGGTATACCTTATTAGTATACTTTTCATGCATTAACTCTTATTCCTATCTTTTTCAAATCTGGGGCCCGGAAAAGCTCCTGTAAAAACGTGGTGAGTAGCGTTGGAGAGATCGTGTCTTCCTGCCTTACACCCGAAAAGCAGGAAACTAGCCTGAAAATTAATATGCACAAAACTAATGTGCAACAGTCTATATGGCAGAAACAGTGCGTTGCGATAGGCGGAAGTGACGCTGGAAGTAAAGGAATATGTCTACTTAGGACAGGTATAGTAACCGCGGAGCCGAACCATTAGAGTGAAGTAGCTAGAAGAATAATGATGGGGTGGATCACATCCGGTAAGCATGCTCAAATAATGAATGGTAATCTACCACTAGCCCTCAAGAGCAAGGTATATGACAGTGGCATCTTGCCAGTACTTACCTACGGAGCAGAAACCTGGAGGCTTATGAAGAGGGTTCAGCTTAAATTGAGGATGACGCAGCAAGCGATGGAAAAGAAAATGATAGGTGTAACCTTAAGAGACAAGAAGAGAGCAGAGTGTGTAAGGGAACAAACCGGAGTTAAGGATATCATATATTGAAATTAAGAAAAAGAAACGGACACTGGGCTGGACACGTAGCACGTATAGGCAGGATAACCGCTGGTCATTAAAGGTATCGGACTGAATTCCCAGAGAAGACAAATGCGCGAGGGGAAGACGGAAAGTTAGGTGGGCCGATGAGATTGAAGTTTGCAGGTATAAAGTGGGAGCAGAAAGCACAAGATCGTGTTGAATGGCGGATCATGGGAGAGGCCTTTGTCTTGCAGTGGGCGCAGTCAGGCTGATGATAATGATGATGATTTCCCTTTTTAAACGCGCTCGTCTCTTTCCTGTCATGAATGCATGTCACAACGGTGGCGTGCAGGCTGTCCGCCACCTGCAATTGTAGGGCGCGTGCGATAACGCAAGGAAGGGCACGCAAGGCAGATGATGGTTATCATTGCGCGACACCCCAAACACGACTTTTGATTTTAGTGTGCATAAGCTGAATTCATCAGGAATAGGCGCATGAGAACACTAGCATATTATCATGAGCTACTAATACAGAGTCTGGATTTTTTTTTAGTTTGGCTGAGTATAGATTCCGGCACATGCTCCGACACTGTTTTAATCACTGATAATAATTTGATTGTGCTTCCATGTGCTTATTCTTGATATGAAATTGTTTGACAGCCTTTATAAATTGGTGTAGTTCTTGTGATTTATTAGTTTAAAGTGGACCTCCATATCTGTCAGTTCATTTCTTCAATTCGTCTCCGTACCCTTGATTAATATATGGGGTTTAACGTCCCCAAACCACCATATGATTATGAGAGGCGCTGTAGTGGAAGGCTCCTGAAAATTCAACCACCTGGAGGGGTAGAAATTGCCGAAGTGGTGGCTGCAGAAATATTGAATCCTGGCTACGGCGGCTGTACTTTCGCCTCCATCGAAAATGCAGGCGCTACAGCCGGGATACGATCCCGCGACCTGCGGGTCAGCAGCTGAGTACCTTAACCACTAGACCACCACGGCGGGGCCGTCCCCGTACGCTTTGTGCCCTGTCTGTTTTTTCGTTGTGTTGCCTCCCCTTAAACTGTTTTTTAAAGATGATTTAGCTTGATTTTTAATGCTTTAAGAACCTTTAGACATTCAGAATCATGCTGTGACAAAAATTACGTCTTTTCGGTTCTGTTCGAGAGTTGTGTGTTCGTTTTTACAATTACTGGTAGACCTCCATGAAACCGAAACTTATATTTTGTGTAAACGAAACATATTTCAATCTGTTGAACGTACTTATGTTTGTGCGTGAATTCGCAGTATACATTTTGTTTGCGGTGAAGTACACTACAGCTTAATAAAATTAGGCGATAGTAATTGCTGCCCTTTTTATTTGAATTGCGCTAAATGCCAGGCGGGAGCACACGAAGTGACACCGTCTTGACACTGCAACGATATGTTATACAAAAGTTTTGAAAGCATTTTTTGGGGCGAAGCTTCTTAGGCCGTGGGTCACTCCCTCCTCTGTAGTCGTAGTAGTATTATGTAGCCGCCTGTAGTTCATGAGTTGCCCAATAGATAACATTGCTTGAATATGTCCGTCCGTCCGTCCGTCCGTCCGTCCGTCCGTCCGTCCGTCCATCCATCCATCCATCCATCCATCCATCCATCCATCCATCCATCCATCCATCCATCCATCCATCCATCCATCCTTCCATGGGTTCGAATTCGGGCTGCGGCGGCTGCATTTCTGATGGAGGCGGAAATGTTGTAAGCCCGTGTGCTCAGATTTGGGTGCACGTCAAAGAGCCCCAGGTGGTCGAAATTTCCAGAGCTTTCCACTACGGCGTCTCTCATAATCATATGGTGGTTTTGGGACATTAAACCCCAAAAATCATTCATTGAATCAATCAATCAGTCATACAATCACTCAATCACTCAATCAATAAATCCATCCATCCATACATCCATCCATCCATCTGTCCATCCATACATCCATCCATTGACCCTTTTTTCGTTATGTTGTACACATTGAACAGTCATTAACAGCATTGTAGTATGCAGATGATATAGTATTAATAGCCGACAACAATGAAGACCTCTAGGGATTGGTAGACATCTTCGGTAATCAGGGAGATTGGTTTACTTTGAAGTTCAGTAGGGAAAGATTAGCAATCAAGATTTTTTAATAATAACGAAGGCAGTGAGCATAAGAAACAGGAAGTCATGCTAGAGATAGTGAAAAATACAAATATCAAATATCCATTCAAATATCAAATATCCATATCCAAATTCAAATATCAATGTCAAAAATACAAAAATATATCCATCCATCCATCCATTCTTGGGAATAATATAACTTGATGGCGTTTGTGTTTCAGAGACGATAGTCTTTCTTGGGGACCTTCGACGCCAATATTTTGATTGGTCTGTCTGTCTGTCTATCTGTTTGTCCGCCGTCACAACACCCTACACAGCACCAAAAGATACCCCAAACGGCCAACTCGATCCGCAGCAGCTACCAATATTGCTCAAGTTTCAGCGTTCATACTTGTGCGATTTTCAATTAAAAAGCAATTCTTGCGCATATCTGAGGCACCATAACAACACGTGTCGATATTTTCTATGTGTGTCTTTATACTAGAGAAGGCACACATAAGTAATTCTAAGGCACACATAAGTATTCTAAGCACGTCGTGGTGACAGTGCAACGCGATGCTCAAAAAGGCAAGTGTTTCCAACGCTTTGCTAAGACGACATGGGGGTGGCACCTGCTGTCGCTTTGCATTCTACACCTTATCGCCTCCGAGACAGGCACGCATCTTTCTCCATGGGCGCGTACGCCTTCCTTTGTTTTCCAAGATAACTGCCAGATAGTACTCGTGTCTAACGTGTCTCGATATGCCCGTTCGCCTTCCCTACACGGATTGAGACTAACGCAGTGCTTCCAGAATACAATTCACCGATTTTTTTCGCGCAGAACATCAAATAAACGTTTTGTTCGCTCTCTCCCCACGCAAGACTATCGTCTTTCGACGTCATTTGCAGTGAAACATGCAGATACAGGGCCAATGTTTTCACAGCATATCCGCCGAGTGAATGATGATAAGTGGCATGAAGCGCTCATCCCTCCATCCTTGCGTCCATCCGTCTATTCATCCATGCTTTATTCGTTCATCCATCTGTCCGTCTGTCCATGTGTTTGTCCGTGCTTCCGTTCATCCGACCGTCTGCACGGATGATCGCTTCGCCGCACTCATCATCAATCGCTCCTTAAAAATGCTATGATTCTTTTGTCAATCGGTGTCGTAGATTGTTGTCTTAAAGAATATAACAAGATGTGGTTCCTTTCAGAGTGAAAAAAGGTCGAAACGCAAAATGTCAAAAATTGGTGTGCCTTAAACCGAGTGAAAGCTCTGGCTAGAGGACAATACAAGCACAGGAGAGGCATTTACAAGACATCCTGAACAAAAAAAAAAGCTGTGTGAGAAGGCCTCTGTTTAGACGATATATTTTCATGAAATATGCTTGCAGGAAAACTCATAACGCGAATAAATGCTTTTGTGGGACGCTTTGACAGCGTGTCCCTGAAGATGTCAATGTAGAGTCAATGAGTAGTTTGGCAATGGAAATGGTGTCATGCTGGATATATTTGGGCAAGCAGATGTCAATGCTGGCTTCTACAGCACCGCATGGCTTGCCTCAGCAGGGACTGAACTCGCTTGAACACTTGTAGCCAATCAGCGGTTGACGAAAAACAAGCTTAATACAAAACTAGTAGCTGCCAAACCACCTAACGGAGAACTTGTCACACCTAAGGAAGCTATAAGAGCCTCGCGGCTCCTAGCGTTCCACAACCTTCGAACGATGTCATTAGCACGTTCAGAGAACTTTCTCGGTTTTTTCAAAACATAATTTTAGTTGTTTTTTTATTGCACAAGACGCAATGACTTCTGAATGATCCAACATTTCTTATAAAAACTTCCTATGCTTCTTTGTGGAACATTAATCTCTGCAATGAACTAGGATAAGTGAAAACCACCTGCAACTTTTGATGTTATAAGGTTTCGAATGAAATGAAACCACCTGAAATTACACAATTTAGGGTTCTAGTTCATCGCACAGTCTTAATGTACAGCTACATTGCTGCCAATTCATTTATGTTTCTGGTATCAGGATCGGTAGTTCACTATCGCACAATGGGCACCTTTTGGGCAATTTCTGTAATTAAATTGTGATAGTTGCACTTCTTTGTCAAACATACTTGAAGTGTAATTTTAAACAGTCCTTCTTAAAACAAACACAAAACAATCAATTCACGATCAAAATAGAAAAAAGATTACCCGAAAGGTGACAACATACACTCGTTCCATAGCCCTGCAATTAGTGTATAACCAACGGCCAACGCAGCCAACACTGTCACACGTCCATGTAGTGATATGTTGCATGGTTTCATTTCAGACACCTTCGGATCTGTTTGGTGCGTCATCTGAAAAGACTGGACTGTCTCCAGAGTAAGCTGCCATTTTAGTCATTTTTATACGTGTGAGCTGAAGTGTACGGTACTAAGGCGCGAACGCCGAACTCGAACGCGGTCAGATGCAGGCTCGTAGCCAAAAAGGTTGCGGTACGCCACCCCCCCTCCAGTAAATTTAATTTAGGGTGGTGTTTTACCGAAAATGTGTAATAAAAATCACAGCATATCTGCGGAGTGAATGATGATGAGTGGGGCGAAGCGTCCGTCCATCCATCCCTCTGTGTGTCCGTCCGTACGTGCATGCGTCCATGCGTCCGATCGCGTTTGAGAATGTGGACGGCGCTCGGGTAACACCGACGAGACGCGAGTCAAGAAGCCGAGCGCAAGCGCCTTCAACGTACCCGCCGCTCTGCTTTGTCCATGCCCCACCAACGATCCGCCACGTTCGGTGACTATGCAGGAGACAGAGAGACACTCGTTCTCCGCGTACCCAGGCACAGCCCGCGAAGCAGTCAATTTGGAGAGTAGCGGTACAGCGCCATCTAGAATATACTCGCTCAAATGCAGTTTGTATGTACTTCTATAAGACAGCGCCGTCTATTATACTGTTCGGGAGATACTGCCTTTCGTTTCTTTATCATATATTTTTCTCTCGGTTACGTGTGATGCATGACATGGTTAGACTAAAGGAGCTTCGCCCCTAAATTAGGCATAAGCGTGTGCAGGGTTCCCCTTCATAGGGGAAGCTTCATCGCAGCGCCCCCACTCTATATCATGTCAATGCATGAGACTGACTTTGCGCCCCTCTCGCTTTGATTTATTCAGTTGTTTATTATTTCATTTTACTTATTTAGTACATAGTGCTAATTCCATCAGTGATTATAGCAGAAGGACACAAGTATATAAAGGCAAAAAATGGAAAGGCAATTCATGCAAAGTAAAAGTTTTTGTGTGAATGGCAGTGTAACAATCAATACAAATTTTATATATGTAAAACGTCTATATACAACTGTGAAACCTAACTGTAAAACACTGACACATTATAACACACCAATATAATTACGATTAGGTTATACAATTGAACTCACACGTACATAGGTAAGCTTTACAAAAAAAGTACCAGAAGGTATACATTGCAATGGTATACTCAATGGCATGTGGGTAGTGGTAGAGGTACTAAGGGTAAGGTACATCGATAAGGAATTGTGCAAAGTATTTGTAGTTTTATGTGTGTGTATCATGTGTGTACTTTTCAAGAGGTCTTCGAAAGGTGATTACTGAATAGGTATTGGTAATAGTGGAAGGCAAGTTGTTCCCCTGCCTTATGGCTAGTGGGAAGAAAGAGTATTTAAAAGAGTTAGTATAAAAGCGATATTCGTTTAGCTTGTATGAATCCTTTAGTCTAGGTATTCTTGTGTCGGCAATAAAGATGTACTTAGAACTGTTAACACGACCTTCTCAGGAATTAATTTATCAAGCGACTTCAATCGGGCGAGCGTAATTCAGTTGTAAATTGTGAGTAATCCGGCCGATTTATTTAAAGCTTTTCGAGAGGCTGTGATTTGTTATTTATTTGTTTAGTGCATACTGCAGTCCGTACTGCAAGCTGGAGGGGTAAAAAAAATGGAACACAGTGAGAACAAAGTTAACAGGTTATACAGCAAGTTTTGTAGCTATCTGACGCTAAAACTGAAAAACAAGTACGTACTAAGTAGGGTGAAATAATAAACACTGCTAGAAAAAAAACGCACACATTTGTAGAAACAGTCTCAAGCACAAAATTAAAGCAACGCAACTGAAATCAAAGTGAAATCATGAGGTAGGCGTTATCTATCATGGTAGTATAACCAATATTGTCTAAGCGAAGAGATGCGTGTATTTTGCGAGGTCAGGAATGCCATGTTCAGGAACAGCATATGTAGGCAATGTATTCCACTCGCTAATAGTTCGCGGAAAGAAGTAGTGTCTGAAAAGGTTAGTACGTGCAAAGTATGGTGTCAGATTATGATTGTGACTATGTCTGGTTTTCCTGGAAGAAGACGGCGTGAGAAATTCACGAGGATCAATATATATACTGCCGATTTTCAAGCAGGAAAGAAACTTAATTGAGTGTGGCGATAGCTCTACACTGTTTCAAGAGTGGAATGTTGTCTGTAGCCATAGGTCATGAAGGTGAATCAAATTGCGATAGGCATTATAGACGAATTTTACCACGATCCTCTGCACCGTTCCGAGTTTATAAATGTCCATTAAATGAATCTAATTGCTTTCCTTTGCATTCCGTTTATAATGGTAATTAATTAATTAGTTGATGGAAACCAAGCAGGAGTAGCACATTCTAATACTGATCTAATTAGTGTATTATAGCCCAGTAATTTAGTATCACAAAGGTATATACTAGTGAGTGTAATATAATGAGTGATCTAATTAAGTGTATTATAAGCCAGTAACTTCGCTTCGTAAGCTAATGTATGGGGCTTTGCGCCCCCCTCGCCCCCTTCCCCCCCAAGCGCAGGCATATAAAAATAGGTGTTTTTTCTCATATACTTGAGGTCTTAAGCAAGTGCCACCCTTCCGTCTTCCCTCCCCCCTCCAAACAAGAAATGAAGAGTAATGGTTACGGGCCTGTTCAGATGTAAAATGAATGTGTTGGGAGGTGAATAGTAAGGTAGCACATTTACTTGGAAACGTGAACTGGTAGAAGACAGGATGGTATTACGTTATGTGCAAGTGATAAACGCTCGTGTGAAACGCGGGAGGCAAATTAATGCTTTAATTCACACTATAAAAAGTCCTCTCGTGAAAAAAAGAAGTCCCTGCATACACTGCACACTATACTGTGAGGCTGTGCAGTGACCTGTTTATCACTTATATGCTAAATAAGGCGCTGGATAATTACACAGGTTCGAATCTAAAATTGCAGAGTATGTAGAGATTCACCATGGCTGCGCCAAAAAAAAGTGTTTGCACCTTGTCAGTGTGTTATAAGTTCTAAATCATGAGGGCGAGGCTTTCATCACACTATACTTAATTTCACTCATTATTTAGAGATAACTGCTAGCGGACTCGTATAATCACGAATAGGCGCTTGACAGTGAACAGATGTTTGTGTTGTGACATGCTTCCTTCCAGCAAGAAGAGTCTCACTGACGACCAGTGTGACTTCCAACCAGGCGATGACATGCCCATTCCAAGACTCTCACCAGAGCTCAAGATCACAACAGATTCTCTGGGTATGTCAGCACGTTCTGCGCGGTTCTTATAAGCTCTTTCGTGTGAGACTTGCCTGTTAAAACGCGGATAGTGACAGGTAAATACTGTTGTTCTTTAGTATACGCATATATATATATATATATATATATATATATATATATAAATATGCTGCACTGTCAAGCTACGCTGCATGATGGCGCGTTTCCATATCCTAAAGAGCGAAGTAAATGAAATTTAGGGGCTTCCGCGACATGCGGGATAATCGCCACATCTAATCAGAAACATCATGCATGTCTTACCGTATGATTTGTGTGATACGTGATGCCCCGGCACTGATGCTGGCAAGATAGTGAGAATCGCGAGGCGGCCCGGCATGGTCTATTGGCTGAGTGTGACAGGTGCCAGCCACGAACACTGGCAAAATAGCGGTACTTATGCAGCACCTGTCCTTTGAGTTCAAATTCTGGCTTGACTACGACGCCACAAGTGATGTTTCTCATCATATTTTGTTTTATATGAAAAGAATATAGCCATTATTCAGCGCCCCAAAAGCCCTAAGAGCATTTTCTACAGATATACGCACGTGAACACTAACACATATAAAGAATTTTTGATTTCGCTCCTAATAACGAGTCGAGGTAAGCATGATTGATTGAAGGTCATGAAATGGGTGGAACATGTGACTTGGTTGGATTCATATGAAGCAATATTCTGATGTAGTCGGAAGTAGCCCAGTTACTACCCTGCAGTATCAGAGTGTTTTTTCTTTCTATACACTCTGTTTACTGCGAAAAGGTCCTACAGGGCAGTGCTGGCCATGCAGAGATACCAAGTATCCCGGAATATATATATCAAATTATGTGTACAGATATCAAAATACAGATTGGCCCCGCCGTGGTGGTCTAGTGGCTAAGGTACTCGGCTGCTGACCCGCAGGGCGTGGGTTCGAAGCCCGGCTGCGGCGGCTCCATTTCCGATGGAGGCGGAAATGTTGTAGGCCCGTGAGCTCAGATATGGGTGCACGTTCAAGAACCCCAGGTAGTCTAAGGTTCCGGAGCCCTCCACTACGGCGTCTCTCATAATCATATAGTGGTTTTGCGACGTTAAACGCAACATATCAATCAATCATCATGAATTAAAATACAGATTGAGATGCATTTGTTGTTGACATTACGGGATATTTCCGAACTTCTTTTGAAAAAAAAAGACAACGAAAAGTATTCCAGAATACAGATAAAATATGCAAGTACCACAATACTGGTTTCATTTCGGGGATACTGATGCTCTGCAAAGAAATTCGTTAGGTGCAGGATAATATCGGGAAAAATGTTTCATTGCATTGAAACTTGTTAGTGAACCATATCTCTCGAATCACTAATGAACATTGACTCAAGAAAAAAGTATACATTTATTCTGGATACAACATCTGTATTGCGGATATTGTCGTTCCATTAGCTACAACTCGAGCAACATCAGATTCTCAAATAGGGTGTCGTTTGGACAACGCTAGTACGGCCTGAACAGAAGACTTGCGAAATGACTTGCCACCGAAAAATATAGGCGTGCGGCACCTGCCTCCGCGATGCTGCCGTCGAAACATCGGGTGCTGTACCCTTCGACGTCTTCCACTTTGTCGGCGACCAAAAGCGTGCCTTTGCTTGACGTAGCATGAAATTCTTCCGTTGCCTCACAGAAACATCTTAGTTGATTTCGACAAAAAAAAAACAACGATATACGCAATTCCTGCACAATATCCCGATATGATCAGTACATCAACGTATTCTGCTACAGAGATACGAGTACATTTTGCAAATATCTCTGAGTGTTCTCTCAATATGTATCTCTCGATACAGAGATCGCGATTCTGGCTGGCCCTAATATAGGGCATGAAGCAATGCGCGAGGAGTATACGCTTATTTTGAACGACATCATTCAAAATGTGTGCCGTGAACAAGATAATATACACATGCGATGGCAGCAATGTTGTACTGTCTGTTACCGTATACATACATTTCTTAACCTTACAGACCGCGACGAACAAAGCGATCACTTATAGGCGAAGAATGACATGCGCTTTCGTTGCATTTGCATGTTTTTTCGCCGTTTATCATTTGCCCTTCCCACTTGCCATCAGTATCATACCCAGAATTTTTTTTTCAGGGGTGCGAAGGTGAGTAGAAGTTTAACCATACTTTATATATGTCCGCGCACGAGTTTCTATGTTTTGCGCGTATATATACGCTTGCAAAATGAAAAATTTTCGGAGAAGGGCGCGGTTGAACGAATCCCCACCCCTCCCCCCGCGGTCACGCCAGTGTTTGCTATAATCTATATTATGTCATGCGAGTGATTTGAGTGCCGTGCCTTCGACCACAATGGCAGACGTCAGTTGTTCGGAGGACGATGAAGGGCAGTTACCATTCCACAAGTATCTGATGGAAATACCCGAAAGAGAACTGTCACCTTTTTTCCTGTACATGCCGACGATACCCGAGGAGCCAGAACTGGAGGCACAGATGGCCATTGAGCATCTGACCGAATGCTGCCACGAAGAACTCAGCGTTCTCACGGAGGAGGAGCTAGTCGCCCTGAACCTCGACGTGCTCTTCAGCGAGGACCGCGAGGTCACCACAAATGCCGAAAAAGGTACGAGACAGGGCTACTATCGCGTCTAGTTATAACGCACTAGAATGGCGCCGCCGACGTGTCAGTAAACTATAGAAACTTCCACCGTTTCGCTTGCTTGCAGGCATACACATTCGAGGTGCTGTGAAATCACGTTTGTTGGGGCATTATGTACAACGATCGTGCCACTCAGAATTTCATCAGGGATCATGGGGGCCAGTAGCTATTGAGTGCGGCAGCGCGTTGCAAGCGTAATCTTTTGGATGCGAAGCAGCTCTTTGACTAGCCTGTGTAACGCTGTCCCTCCGTAAGAACACGCTGCGCGCCGCAGGTGTTGGCGCGGTCCCAAATAGGTCACGCCGCTGATGCGCATTGACGTCACGCTCTCCTCGCAGTGTGCTCTGACGTCACTCTCTCCCTCGCCTGCCGCGTGCTCGTCGCGGCACCCGGAGCTGCCACCTCGTCCGTTCGCCTGCAACACCTGCCGCGACCGCCACTCCCTACACCGCCGACTCGTCGGTTCACACGCAATAAACCTGACGCGCTCCTAACGTACGCGTTGAAATATGTCTGTACGTGTCACCTACAAGACCTACGCCAGCCATCGCTTCAAACAAATCTTCCAGCGCTCACCGCAGCACCCTCGTTAGCGCCATTCAACCTGTGACGCCACCCACGCGCAACGCGGCTGCTGCGCATCCCATCAGGGTTGTCTTCAGGGAAATGGTCGAAGTTTTTTTACCACAATGCGCTTGTATAAAGTTCTGTTATGCGGCGGTCGGCCGCTTCACTTCACATAGTGCAGTTAACACATAGTGTTAGTTATAATAACAATTTCATGCAAGCGCTGACATGCTAGCGCACTTTAGCTCCCGTACAATTTCTTAAAAATAGTTTCCCGAGAAAGACGGAGAAAAATGGACCTAAACAATGCCTTTAACGGGCTGCACAGCCTGTTGCAAGATGCATCGAGTTGTGGTGCTGGTGAAGAGTTTTAAAATCTCATGGTCTGCTAAACGAGCAAATAGCTTGGTCATGATATCGATCTTGATAGGTCATTCACTTCTGAAGTAAAAGTTTTGAGACTAAAACGTTTTCAACTGGCTATGCCGTGTAAGCCGTAAGTTTAAGAGAGCGAAAATTATCCAAGTTGGAGGGAAGGGACAGCAGACTGCCCATATATGCAAGATAATCCTGGAGGTCCCAATTAAACATCCAGGGGATCTTAAAAAGCGCCGTGGTGGTGCGGGCCCCTTCCGCCACCGCGGCGGCAAGCTTGGGTAGCCCACACACATCGAGAACTGGCCAGCACAAGATGAGAAGAAGATGTGGACTTACACCGACTTTTGCATGTGCACAGTCTAGTATTGTGCTCGGCGTTCAGTTTTTTTTCACTCTCGCAAACCTCTTTCAAGGTGAGAGGAACGCGGCAGCAACCATGTTGACAACGTCTACGTTAGTCTAACTCATCCTCTGACGAAGGGAGGCCCCCTACCGAAACTGTTGGGAAATAAATACATTTATCCTTGTTGTGACAACGCTCCCGTTGTGTTATATCCCATATCTTCACCAAGACAAACTGGCCCTTTGAAATCATACTCTCAATATATATATATATATATATATATAATATATATATATATATATATATATATATATATATATATATACAAAACGCATCTTAATTGTCATTGCAAACCATTTTGTTTTTTTTTACAATATAACTCTTCTTTAGAATAAGATAAAATCTACGCTTCGAAATGAAAAAAAAGTCATACAGTAGGCAATCGTTGATATGCGAAGCACAAATAAGGAAGGTTGATATGTCCCTTTAAAATCAGCACAACATTACGAGGCGGACGTAAATTAAGCCGTACATGACTTCCATGTCACGATTAACATGTTTGGACGTGTCGTTCACCTTTGTCGTCTATTCAAGTAACGTAATACCGAAATCGGTAAATGTAGAGCTAGCGGAATGGCCACGAGAGCGCTATGAGTGTAGCATGTAGTCATGTCCTTACATGACACGAATTTCATGATTATTATTTTCACCACTCATATGCCTTCATCTATTCCTGTCCCGTAGTACTAAATTTGGTATATGTGAAGCTAGCGAAATGACCGCAAGTGCATCATGAGCGTGGTATGTTGTCATGTTCTTACTTGTAACGTGTGTCAAGATTATAATGTTTGCACCAGTCATATACTTTCGTCATTCATTGACGTCACGTAACACCAAATTTGGTATATGTGAAACTAGCGAAACCACCGTGAGCGCACTATGAGCGTAGCATGTAGTCATGTTTCACATGACACGCATGTCAAGTTTTCCACGTTAGGGTCTGTCACTTATGCTCGCCATGCAGTCATGTCATACTATACCAGTTTGCAATATGTCTTGTGAACGAAACCAATGCAAGACCAGCAAGACCATGAAATGCAAATCGTGACATTCATGACACACATGTCACGATTTTCATGTTATGACTTCGCCACTTATGCTCGTCATACAGTCATGGTATACCATGCCAATATCGGTATCGATACTATTAACGAAACGGCCAGGAGAGCTAAAAGTCGTAGGCGGCTATATAGATAGATAGATAGATAGATAGATAGATAGATAGATAGATAAATAGATAGATAGATAGATAGATAGATAGATAGATAGATAGATAGATAGATAGATAGATAGATAGATGTTCTCAAAGTTGCCGAAGTTCGCTAAGAAATGCTTTGCTTTTAGAAGTAGCATTGTTATCGCGTCGGGTCGGGAAGTTTATTCAAACCGTCTTAAAATAGGACTTTTGGGCCACTAGGTGTAGCTTAGAAGTCGTCATAGCACCAGACGACTCGTCTTCCTTGTCGTTGTGATCTTGCTTTATAATACCTCCAAATCAACGTGACAGCACTGAGCAATCATTGGTGCGAGCAACCAATGACCTGTGCTGGTGAAGTTGTTTGCTTTATTAAACATTTCCTAAGTCGGATTCGTACTTCCTTCCCAATGGTTTCTACTAAACCGCTGACATGAATAAATGGTGGTGTATGATAAGAGTTTCTTTATTTACTTTGCAGTTTAAAGTCAAACATAGTATGTGCAGCATGTCAGAATTCAGAAGCAATCTGTAACGTTTCAGAAAGTTTGCTTTGCAGTTATATTTGGAGCAAAAAACTTTTTCGACATTATACTTTGTTTTTGCTTTTGGGAAGGACTTCAGATTCCGGGGTTAGTTTTACAGTGATGTTCGAAAGCTGTTTCAAGTCGTTGCACTCGCAAGGGGCCACCACTCACCCCAGCATAAACAGAAGGACCCTCTTGATTAGCGCCGCTGTACATACTGTTGCTTTTCAGAAATGACATCAATGCGCCTACTTGCTGTCGCTTTCGTGGAAACCTCCCTAAACAACGTAATGGAGCTGATATCGTGTATGTAGCTGCTATAAAACAAAGCCCCACTGATATAGGTGATGCTTTTGCAACTATGTCATGGGAGCAGTACTCGACAGCTTTTAACGAACTGGTTCCATATTGTCAAATAAGGTGCACTAGCTGAGCCCATACTTCCCAGCACACTTCACATAAGTTGAAAATGCAGATATTGTTTACACGATTAACAAATGAGTGATCCAGCATTAAAACTCGGTAAAACAATATACAGTTATCCAAATTTCTTCCAACGAACTAAAAATTTGTTGGCCCGGTTAGAAGAACTGAGTATTGCACAACGGTGAATGCGAATTTAGTCTGGATACAATTCCAAGTTTTATAGCTTTTTTTTGTCGCATTCAGTAGAGTTGAGCACATGGTTTTTGATGCGTAATGGAAGTGTTTAATAAACGTAAAAGCGACGTCAATATTTTAATATTCTTCATAATTACTTTCAAGCTTGCCCCGCCGCGGTGGTCTAGTGGCTAAGGTACTCGGCTGCTGACCCGCAGGTCGCGGGTTCAAATCCCGGCTGCGGCGGCTGCATTTCCGATGGAGGCGGAAATGTCGTAGGCCCGTGTGCTCAGATTTGGGTGCACGTTAAAGAACCCCAGGTGGTCAAAATTTCCGGAGCCCTCCACTGCGGCGTCTCTCATAATCATATGGTGGTTTTGGGACGTTAAACCCCACAAATCAAATCAATTACTTTCAAGCTTACCACTGCGCTGTTCTCGCTCAGATCTCGCAGAAAATTTGTATTTTGTTAGCCAAATCCGGGCACAAAACTGGAGAAACAGGCATTTGTAGGAAAGAGGAGAATATTTGTTGGATAACGGGTATGGCACACACACTCACAAACAACAAAAGCTGCCTCTGAGTTTTATCGGAAGTGCACATAATACATGAGAAGGGAAAAACTTTATCATTGAAACGTGACCGCACTGCTGTTAGAAACGAGGTCGGGTTATCTTAGAACGTGTGAATAAAAAGTAACAATCGGTAAAGGACCCACATTTGTCACTTAATGTCAGAATAATAGAGGAACAATACAACACGTCCTCATTTAAAAATATGCACCATAAATGTGCGTTTAGGAGCTAGTTTACATGAAGACCGGGGTTTAAGGGAGAGGGCACAAAAGGTAAAAATGTCCGCAATAGAGTTATGCAAAAGGCGGTCGGAGTATTAATGATGGAAAAGTAGAGTTAACAAAAAGACCAATATAAGAAAACCAAAGTTCATCTGCGATAAAACGCCCAAGGTAAACTATTAGTTTACAGTGGTTGTCAGGAAAACATATTTAGTTCACGCAGGAAAGCCACTATATAAAATAAGCTTTCTTTGTTCATGGTGTAAATGCTTCTTAACACCAATATCTCACGTAATCGGTGCTGTTTCTGGCGCCTTTGGATATAGTACCTTCGACTGCGAGATATAAATGGTTGAAAACAAGCAAAGACATTTTCATTGAAAGAGATGACAACTTAAGATATATTTATTGAGAACTTCCCTGGTAGAGTTGGTAGAGGGGGATTACAAGGTTCTAGTTACAATCCTACTCGGTAAAAGGTCGCTTTGGCTTAGAGACTGGCATATATATAGGCTGCTTAGAGCTGTGCCAGTTCAAGGCAGTGACAAGTGAAGGAGTTGTACTTGCCATAGTATATTGCTCGCGCCCTCATGGATTCATTTCCATGGGGTACAATCGGCGGTGCAGATTTGTCTTCAACGGAAAAGTGGCACCATCGCCACCTGTCACAGAGCATGGTTGGTTTCACCGCAGTGACAGCTAACACCACCGTCTTTCTTCAGTAATGTCGCAAGCGTCTTGTCCGGCCATACAGGCTTCTTGACAGTCTGCGACGATGATAAGCCTACATGGTCTGACAGGAAGCTTGTTGCGTTACCGCAGCAAACAGCTATTCTTAAGATAAGCGATATCTACATAGAGAAATAAAAAAAAAGGTTAAGAGTGGACACTGGTGGTAGTGGTTAGAATGAAGAGGAAAAAGGCACCTAATTTCTGTCTGCCTTCAGGCGACACGGTGCAGTGTCTTATAGGGGTGGGGGGAAGGAGGGATAAAAAGAATAGAAGGAAAATAGACGAAGAAGTAGACAGGCAAGCGACGGAAAAAGAAGGAGATAGGAAAGTGGGGATCTGGTCGAAGCAGTCCAAGGGCGTGATGCCACAATGCGAGAGCTGCACGGCGTCAGGAGACCGCGTAGGGCGAACCAGTCGGCGGGAGCTACGCTGGCGTCGGAGATCGTGAGGGCACAATCGTCCAGCTAGAAATCCTGCGAGCGAATCCAAGAGTGGACACTCCCGTAGACCCCAGCAGCCCAATCGACCCTAGCACACCTGGTGGTTGGTGAGAGCAAGTGGCGTGCGCTTCCTGTTTCGGTTTCACTGGCGCAAATTTTGAATTACTTTGCGTAACCGACGTTTGGCTATGACGAAAGTTCGTGATTTCAGACCACTTTTCATCGCCCAAATGGATAGTTTTTGTAGGTCATTTTGATTTAGCGATTCCCTGTTGTGTTTTGTTCAGTGGTTCGTGCGAATTGGTCGTGACGTACTTTTTATTTCGATTAAGTTATAATAAAAAGAGATGCAGGTAATGATAATTCACTATGGTTTTATTCATCGCGCTTGTGTTTTTCTTTTGGAACAAGTGATCAATGTATATATCAGTCAAAGAGACAGAGTATCCTCAATGTTTTATTCAAAGGCAAGGTAGAGTCTGAGAATATAAAAAGCACAATATGGCAAAGGTAGACAACAAATGCATCTCGCCGTACAAATAAATTGTAACAAATATTGTAACAAGTACAGAGAGAACACAGACAACGCACACATTGCTAAAGTTGGCAGAAGCCGAGAAGCTGGTGAAGTATGACACACCGGGCCAGTGGGTAAGTAAGGATCTATGGCAAAGCACAGCGCACAATGCTGATGAAGAAGGAAGAAGTGAAATATACACAGCAATGACGTCGCGAATCACGCCTGGGGTTAACCGAAATAATGCATAGAAAAAAAGAGCACACAGAAACCACACGACACAATATAGCAGAAAGGCAAATGTGCAGTGTGCTAGCTGTGCTTAAGAACAGCTAGCTTAAAATGAAAAAAAAAGCAGACTTGATGCCTGCTTGTCCTCAGAAACCTAGGGCTTTGCAGCTTGTTCACTACGTGAAAGACAAACTTTATGCTGCAACACTGGCAGGTCTTGTGGCTCTTCTTATGCGTCGCCTTCATCAAAAACTTAAGATCCCAAGTGATTTGCGTCTGGGTGTTGCTGTGACGCTTGCGAGCTAAAATAGATTGTAGTCATCACTTATCCAGAATTGTGGACCTTAATTGGTGCTATGAGAGCGGTATTACAGGGCTAATAAATAGCAGAAGGAAACCACTTTGGCTCGTTATTTTTCACAATGGCTCTACAGCGTACGTTATCACTCACAAGCTATATAAAAATAAAATGGCAGCGTCTGCAGCCCCATCAAACGCTACAAGTTTGGGTATTCTTTTGAAAATTTTGATGGGCGAGATGAGGAGGTTGATGAGAAGCTAAAATACGCAAAGCGTGATAACGTGAACCCTGCCCACTTCATACTGTGTTCCTTACCCGCTCGAAGACATTTCAACAAGTGGTTTTGTTATCTATATATTGCATTAGCTGGAGAGATAAAGCATACGCAGTGACCAAGCGACCCACAGTAAAGTGTACAGTTCGCCCGCATTTGCTACAAAAATACAGACAGGATACCCAACATTCTTTTTAAGGTTATGCAAATCACTTCGAGCGAATACACAGTGTCCCTACTCCTCATAGCGGGTAACCAAAACAATGTATGCAACGAAGGAGTGGTTAGTCCAGTTGAACTGAATATAAGCATATAAGACCATAATGAAGTCTGCTGTAACGAAGTAATAACATAACAAAGCTATTGCAGGATTCGGCTCAACTCGAATACTTTAGTGTAAACCCGCCGCTAATTGCTTACCTTTGAACTTGTCAAGCTGCATGCCTGAGATTGAAGACTGGAACGTAACTCTATCTAAGTTTCGGTTCACAAAACGCACATGCCAACATAAACGAACCCAGCAAAACATTTTCAGAAACTTCGCGCGACACCCAGCAGAGCAGAAATGAAAATCGCCAACACTTGACAGATGGTGATACAAAACATCGCACACTTTCAGGTGATGTGCAGTGGCCTCAATCATGGCAAGAAAGAAAGATTAAAGTTGTTGTACGTATGCAAAACTGCTTCTGATGGAACAGTGAGATTCCCAAAAAGTTTGCTGAGGACGTGGTATGCTTTGAGCATTGTGAAATACTGGTGGGTACCCTTAAGCGTCGCACTGTCGTCTTTCAGTAACTGTGGGCAACTGCAACCGTCACATGCATTCCGAAGGAAGTGTTTGATGAGAAAACCAGCTACATGATATGCAGTGGAGTCATCGATAATTTGGGAGTGAATGTTGGTTGCAAGTTCAGAGAGATCGTCTAGAGCGGAAAAGTCGTCAGGCTGTGGCTGTGCACACTCCTCATTATCCACAAGAGACGCACTGGTGAGGGAGAATGGCGAGAGCTGCTCCTGGAAGAGGTTACATTCATCATCCTCGACATTTCCGTATTCTGACAGCTTGAAGAGTTTTCTTATGCAGATGTGCTTCAGGCCACAAATAAATTGTGCTACATTGGGGTTGGTGTTGCAACCCTGTTTTTGCCTAATGGGGCCAAATATGTTCTCCAGAGGATCCTGTTGAAGCCTGCGTGTTAACAGGTATTCAAAATTTTAATTTTTGGAGAGGTCATCCCATAGTTGACAAATAGCCTGAATTGTAATTTGCCAACCTACGATGGTTTGTGGTGGACGTCCGCCAACAAACTGCCATGATGCAATCCAGGGAAGCTGGCCTCGGAGGAAGTCAATCAGCTCCGAATCATTTTTCATGATTGCATGCCGCAGCTTTTGCGAAGTTCTTTTTTTTACTCGAGCTGTTCAAGGCATCGAAAATCCGGTCCATACGACCACAAAATTGAGCTGTAGTGATGGCCGAGGCAGGCAGCACCTTCGCATACACCATTGCCATGATAGCAATCGAAACTGATGCACTGAGGACCTGAGTTGCTCTGCTGACCTTCATATTAGAAAAAGGTTTCTGATGAACATGCCGTTCAGTCAACTTTGGAGCCAATCGCAACCGCAACTCATGTGAGGATTGGTAAAGGCTCAAAATGTGCGACCAGTTAACGATGTCATCCCCAATGTATAACTTGTGTGCTTGAACATTATTGCGCGTTGTTTTAATTAAATGCGGAACAGCAAAAATGTAATACACCCACTCACCATTAAATTCAACAAAAGGCTTTTCTACAGTCACTCTTAGTTGGTTAGTGAGACTTACATTTGAACTGCCCTGATCACAAATGACTGCTTTAACTGCAATAATAATGCTCCTAAGCTCCAAAATGAGTGACACCAGCAAGTTATGCATAACAGATGATGGTGTTGATGTGTGCCCTATAGTAAAAGCAACCGGTTGAACCCATTTTCTCGAAACACCAACAAGAAGAAAAACCAGTGCTCGATCAGCGATGGTTGAAGTGCGATGAGTGCCATCATCTGTAAAACCCTGGACAACGTCTCTTGCAGCATCATAGTACAAATTCTTTTTGAGTGCTATTTTGTCGAAAACTAAAGCACACACTCGGTCTCGTTCATTCTAAGCTTGAGTATTTGTTGCAATGGAAGAAAGGATTCCTGGAATTATATGCCTGGAGTCATCTTTACATTAGCTAGCCACCTCCCTAATGAACGCCGGGAGGGCAAAGAAAAATATGGAGCTAGAAATCGGTATGCTCGCGGACCTCGGAAGTTTAAGTGAAGAGCGAATTTCTTGAACCACACGGGAAACCGCTTGCCCTTGCGTTTGGGCCTCAAGCGAACATGTGCAGAAAGAAGTTTAAAAACCTCCTCGTTGACGTGCGGTCGGATAACTCCAAGGGCTTTTGAAGTCGATGACGGTGCTTGGTGAGGCTGTCTCCGCAGTCTTTTGATAGTTTTCCGCTGTGCTGCTACTTTGGCTTGCAGATGTTTAATGGTTTGCTTGTACTTCATCGATGGAGAAATTGTCGTTGGCACACAGGAACGCACTGCAATAAACAAAAAAAATGGATGTAAAAGCAAAGAACAACTAATCCCATACGAGCACTTTCCTCGCTCTTTCAGACCCAAGGTGCACAACTTTCAGTGGTGCAAAGTTTTCGATTCCACTACCTAAAAACAAACCATTCACAATGTTGGCAATGCACAAAAAAAAATGAAAATCACTGAGAGCCCACCCTTACATTTTGTAAGTGCACACGTAGTGTCTTTTTGAGGATAGTTTACTCAGAAAGTTCTAAACATAAAATAGCACATTAAAAACAGCTGCAATAAAAGCATAGTCACCATTTCCTCTAGGGCACTCAGGCGTGGAGCTGTTGGCGGAGACGTCTTCTGGAGGGTCATGTGAAGATTGTTCAGTGCCCCGGACAGTGCTGTCGGAACAATCTTGCGAGCGGCCTGCGGAAGTCAATATATCAATCCACTCTGGTGTTGAAGTGAACATACAACTTACCGGTCACACAAGTTCCTTTTGTGACAGCTGAACGACTGGTTAAAGTTTTCTCCGGCAAGACGAAGTCAGCAGAAATTCTTTCACGAGCTACAAGGGAGCTGCCACCTGCAGATGTTTGGTCAACAGTCAATTTGGGTAAAAAAAAGAAATCGCGACACTGAACGCACCCTGCTCATCGGTGCACCTCAATGTGTGGGAGCCGCTTTTTGAAGCCTCTACCGCAGGTCCTGAAGAAATGAAATTATGACAATGTGTCAGTAAGAGGCTTAAAATAACACAAACTGAAGCTCATCCGCACCTTGCAGTGCAGCTTCTGCAGTCATGTCACAGTCACTATTTGAAGCGACGCTCAGAGAACCTGCATATATGTGCAGTTGGTACAAGTTACAAAGCTTGTAGCATGGGGAAACTTAAACAGCTCTTTCAAGCGCATAAATTGCTAGAACGTGGAAGAAAAGAGAAGGCACCAACTAGGAAACAAGTAATTTGTGATTTTTGGAATTATCAACAGTGCCAGCTTTCACTGATGAAAGGTATATGTACATGTGCACTCAGGCTTGAAGATAACGTGAAATAGCCCTTTAAAGTCTTTCAAAACAAGTTGCGCAGGTCAAGAGCATCAAAAAACGACAGAAATGTAAAGCTGCTGTTAGGAAGGTAATAGCCCACAATTCACAAAATTTAAGACTTTCCAAGTGTTACTTCTATAGTGAGGTTTCTCCATCGGCTACAAAGATCTTCGCCAACTGTCGCCACTGATTCAATACAAGTGGCTGCTATTGCACATATTTGAGTTTCAGTCAATCACTTACATGGCGCAGCTGGTTGAACACTGGGAACAGCCATTCTTGTAAGCCTTGTGTGCCCAGGGTCCATGAAACTTTGAGCAGTAAAATGGTCGCTACAAACCCTGTACGTTGCGTACAATAGGCAGGCCGGCTTACTCAGGAGATCATCGCAGTCCAGCATACTGCATCCATGCTTTCATCCTGCATTGGCAATGAAGTATCAGCTGAAAGGGAAGTGCTTGCTTGAATAGTGATTTTTTATTGTTACCCTCACTGAGCAAGTACGAACAGTAAGCCTAAAGACATGCAAACCATACAAAAGCTTTAACACACCTGCCGTCCCGTGGTATGCGGGAGAAACTCGTCCCAGGCTTCTTGTGGGTTCTGCCATTGTTGAAGCACCACGATACACAGCAGTAGCTGCCGTAGCTTGGACCGCCGGACGGCAAGGCATCAGCGCGGTCTGAAAATGTTAGTAAGTAGATGCTTCGCTGTCAAATTACGAAAAAGATATGTGCACGTCATGAGTGTACCAGCAAACCCCTTTGAATGATTAGCTAATCGATGCACAATACAAAACCAGTGTAATACATCTCTGACCATAAAACTCTGACTTACAACGATAGACGTCAAGACCACGTACAAAGATCTTCAGAAGTTTCCAGGCCGCTATCCTTTGTAATGCAATGGTATCGCGGCCTGGGAACTTTAGAACACCTTCGTGTGTACGCAGTATCAGCAGTACATTGGGAAGAAAAATCGTAGTTGAAATTTGTGCGGTAAAATTATATTGGAAACGTCAAAAAAAATTGTGGGCAGCTAGCACTAGTGGCACAAGGCTAGCGATGAAACGAAGATGATGGCCACTTGACTAGTCCAGATTTGCCTCCAGCACACCAAGAATTATTCGTGTTCCAAGCCTTCGGGAAACGCGTCGTGAAGCATGCGAGGCCCAGCGAACGCTTCTCAATATTTTGCACCGAGCCACCGAGCCTATGACCTAGCTGCCCAGCTATGCTCAGCGCATCACAGACGCTCGCGTCCGTGGCAGACGCAGCACGCGTCGCTTCGGCTTGACGCCGGGCCGCCTTTGCTATACTGCATACGTTGCACAATGTTCCCGTCTAGCCGCCGCATAGAGCCGCAAACTTTCTTTTTAGCGAACCTCCCCGTCCTTACAAGCTTCAGAAAGTGGTTACAGCTGCGTGAACGAGACGCCACGTAAGAAACAAACTCCACACACGAAGCGCAACGTGTGTGTGTGCATCTTTCTATGTTTGTTGCATGGTGTCTTATTCGCGTAGGTGTAACCGTTTTGTGAAAAAATGACCCAACAAGCCTAACAACACGTCATTCAACAAGCTTCGCTTGAAAACGTGCCTCACCTGTTATCTCACGCACGAAAACGCCGACGCAGCCGACGTGGACGAAAGCGACGAAAGCTTCCCGCTGTCAGTCATGCATGGGCTTGTCGCTGGGTGGATGGTGTTTATGACAGTACGGCTGAAGAAAAATAATTGCGTAAGGTGTGTTGAATAAATTGTTTTTATGTATAAAGAACATACCAGATTTGGGCGTATAATTATTATTTTGTAAAAACGATTCTGTTGCATTGATTATAACTGTTTTTTTTTTGCGCTTGCGCCCTCTGACGTTTGGTGAGAGCACTAGTTCGTTACGTAGTCGTGCCGCACTTCCTGAGGCCAGGTTTCGCGGAGTGTCCTCTCTTGTCTTTTTCTTTCTCTATGATATGTACGCCTCAGTGGGTCAATGGCTATAGGGTGCTCAGCTGTTGTCCCGAATGTCGAGCGTTCGATACCGGCCGCGGCGATCGCATTTATATGGGGGAGAATCAGTAGAGGTGTAATGTGCGGTGTCATAACACGCTAAAAAACACAAATGAGCAAACTTTCTGGAGCCCCCCTCCCCCTTCTCCCGCTGAGGCGTCTCTCATAATAATATCAGGGGTTTCGGATGTAGAATCCCATATATTAATAAAGATGAGAGACACAAAATTCGAATTGCGCTTTAGTCTATAACTGTGGCAAAATGTTTTAATGGCATGCAGGGTAATGATAATATTTCTATCATATTTGCTCTTCTTTCATTTTCTCCAGTAACCAACAACCTCGTTTAGCCATACAAACTGATTTAGCATTGGTTTTTTAAAGTGGGATAGAACATTCACCTGCAATGTGCAAGCAGATGAATTGTACTTGTGAAAACCCGCTTTAATACGTTAACCTTTGCAAACAAAAGGCTAAATTCGTAAAATTGCTTGTATTGCGCAACCTTGCAAACCGCAGGGGCAGAAAAAGTCGATCCATCATCGCCATTCGAAAGCCGGCCTGTGCTGTCACAACAAGGCCCACAGGAAGCACGCCCCAAGGTGGCGCCACTTTCAACGGAAGTTGAGCACGCGCGTTCGATGAGTGCTGCAGTTGTTCCGTCAGCAGTCACCAAGGACTTTGTGGCCAATGAGTCCCTCAAGATGTGCCAGTCACGTGGTGCCATTGTGCTGTCTGAAGATGGCCAGGACATTTCAACTCGGGCTGATGACCTTGTGAGCATGGAGAGCGCGCTAATGCACCCGGGGAACTACAATCAGGCAGAGTTCGGGGAACAGTTCGCCAAGAAGTTGTGAGTTACTGTATACTTTGGTCTTCTTTTTCTACGAGCATGTGAAAATAGATGCAATCTCTGACGTAGGAGTGTGCAGTCAATTGCACTGGCATTTTCGGTTACATGTTGCATATAACGAGCACTTTGACCTGTACGACTTCGATGTAACACGAAACGACACATTGACATGAGAGGGCACATGAGGAGTTTCCCAAGGACTTGACGTTGGTTATCTTGCTTAAGCAGTGGCTCAACGTTATCTTCCTAAACTAAAATTAACGGCGTACATGCACAAGACGCCCCACATAAAAAAGACACGACACACACGAGCGCCGACTAACAACGGCTTTATTCTTTCGGTCGTCAAAAAATAATATATATATATATATATATATATATATATTGTCGACCGCGCTATTCGAAGGTCGTTCGATTCCTGCTCGCGGCAAGTTAATTTTTCAGCCACTTTTCTTTCTTCTTATTTACATTACATTGGTTCTAATAACTTCCACTATATATTCCTTAGCATTATTGTCTGGGATGCCATGAATATATATATATATATATATATATATATATATATATATATATATATATATATATATATATATATATATAGTAGCGTGTTTTTTGATGAAGGCCAGACTCTAGGCCGAAACGTCGAAAAAACCAGGCTTCGATCCCGTACCGTGCCTCCACTCATGTACCAAGACGACGCACAGCAACGGCTTCCTGCTAAACCCCCCCCGCCGACGCCCCATGTCCCGGTGTCCCCCCGCATCCGCCGACCCGTCCTGTCTTCACCGGAGCGGATGGCACCGACGTCGAGGACTGGCTGGCCAATGTTGTACGAACGCGTGAGGCGTCCCCAACCATTGGGACGAGGCAGGTAAACTCGGCAACCTGTTTTCTATCTCGCGGGGTGTTGGCCGGGCATGTGGTACAACTAACCACGCATGATTTCCGACCATGGTCCGCTTTTAAAACCACTGTCGTCGACGGTTTTCGCGCCGCCCGGCCGTTCGTAAGCTGCAAGCTGAACAGCGTTTACGTGAACGAGCCCAGCAGACGGCCGAGTCCTTCAACAAGCTATTATCGAGGACAGTTACTGACTTGTGCAAGAAAGTCGACCTGAAACATGTCAGAGGCTGACAAAATCACCGCATGTTCTAAAAGGCATCGCCGACGATGCCTTCACCATGCTCCTGGCAAAGAACCCCCGCACTGTGGCAGAAGTCATCATGTTATGCCAAAGTTACGACGAGCTACGGTGGCAGCGCTTGATGACCCGTCGCCCGCCACCACGTGATGCTGATCTCTCGGCCTTGTCAGCAGTTTCTGACCACGCAACCTTGCTCGCCGAAATCAAGTCGTTCGTGCGTGAGGAAGTTGCCCGCCAGGTCTCTCTACTGGCTTTTGCTTCCCCACAACATGCTCAACAGCCATCAAGTACACTTCTGCCTCCGCTCCGCCGAGCCATTCAGCAGGAAATCGCGGAGGTCGTCCCTGAATACCACCAGCCGCCTCCTGCATCAGTGCCACTCAGCTACGCCCAAGTTGTTGCAAGGCCGCCCCCACCGATTTCGGCAACTGTTCCCCTAAATTACACCGAAACCGTCGTGAGGCCCCAGGCCTTTGGAGAAACGGTCTCGCCTACATACGCCGGCGTCACCCACGTGCCCCGAGTGCCACCTACCATGCACTCATATCAGCAGCCGGCTCGCCAATCGCGTTCTGCGACATGGATGCGACCCGCAAACCAATGGCGCACTGCTAACAATCGCCCCATCTGCTTTGCTTGTGGTTGCGTCGGTCATGTAGCACGCTATTGCAATCGTGTGCAGCAACCGCAGGTCTCCTCCAACTTTGCCAGCCAGTCAAGCCGCTCTTATGACCAACCGCCGCCTATGTCACCGTCGTCCCGCCCCGTTCCGTCTACCCGCCGTTCACCATCTCCACGACGTCGCTCACTGTCGCCAATGCGGCCACGTCCACTCGAGGGCGACCAGGAAAACTAGTCGTCGCAGTCCACGAGGCAAGGGCTGCGACGCTGTCGAACTGCGGAAGCCCTCAGGAAAGCCCGTCGAACGTGATAGACGTGCTTGTGGATGGCATTCGTGCATATGCCCTTGTAGATACCGGAGCCGCCGTATCCGTGATGGACGAAAAACTTAGCCGATTACTGCGCAAAGTGACCACGCCGCTTTGTGGGCTCTCGCTTCGTACAGCCAGCGCCCAAAGTATTCACCCTACGGCGATGTGCACAGCCCGCCTTATGATTCAGGACGTGATGTATGCGGTCGAATTCATCGTAATTTCTTCATGCTCTCACGACGTCATCCTAGGATGGGATTTTCTCTCCCGCCACGACGCCGTCATTCATTGCGCACCAGCAGAAATAGAACTCACGCCATTCTCTTCTTTGACGCCGGCCGACAGTCCATTCGCTGCAAGCAAGTTACTCGTCAGAGACGACACTCAAGTGCCTGCAAACTCGTCCGTTGCGGTGTCGCTCTACTGCGCAAGCCTTTCTGACACCGCTGCACTCCTCTCGCCATCTCATCGTGTCTTCATAAAAAAAGCTTGCTGGTTCCTTTCGCGACCGTGCAACTCACTCACGGCAGCACCACTATTTTTGTTGTGAACTCATCTCCGTACGGCGTTACGTTGGTGCGAGGGGAATGTCTCGGCAGCGTGGAACCCATCGAAGACGCGCAAGTTATGGATCAACCCGATGAGATGCACTGCTCAAGTTCCTGTACGCTTGGTGCTGTTTCGACATCTGCTTCATATACGATGATATATTCGGTCCCTGCATACCCGACGACCTTACGCAGGGCAGCGTTCCCAGCTTTTGGGCCTGTTGGAAGAATTCCGCTCTTCTTTCGATGTCGCTACACCTTCTCTCGGCCGCACATCCACCGTTACGCATCGCATCGACACAGGCACACAGCCACCACTGCGGCAACGTCCATATCGCGTATCTCCCACAGAACGCCGTGTAATCAACGAGCAAGTCGACGACATGCTTCGCCGCGATGTTATTCGCCCCTCTAGCAGCCTCTGGGCATCTCCTGTCGTTCTCGTCACGAAGAAGGACGGTTCTGTGCGGTTCTGTGTGGACTACCGACGCCTCAACAAGATCACTCGTAAGGACGTGTATCCACTGCCGCGGGTAGATGACGCGATTGACAGCCTGCAAGGAGCAGAATTCTTTTCATCCCTCGGTTTGCGCTCAGGGTACTGGCAAGTACCTATGGCTGAGGACGCTCGACCGAAGACCGCTTTTGTCCTCCGACGGCTTGTACGAGTTCAACGTTATGCCGTTTGGGCTGTGCAATGCGCCCGCCACCTTTGAGCGCATGATGATACAGTTCTGCGTGACCTAAATGGCACACGTGCCTGTGCTACCTCGATGACGTCGTCGTTTTCGCTCCTGACTTCTCGACGCATCTTCAACGCCTTCGGCATGTTTTAACGCGTCTGAGCAACGCCAGTCTGCAACTGAACCTAAAGAAGTGCCAATTTGCAGCTCGGCAGCTGACAATACTCGGCTACGTCGTGTCCAAGGACGGAATTCTCCCTGATCCAGCCAAGCTTCGGGCCGTGACTGAGTTCCCCAAGCCGACATCCGTCAAGGAACTGCGCAGTTTCGTAGGACTGTGTTCCTACTTTCGGCGCTTCATACGAAACTTCGCGACTATTATATCGCCGCTGACGAAGCTTCTCGGAAGTAACGGGCCTCTCCATTCGTGGTCATCACAGTGCGACGACGCTTTCAGAACACTTCGTCGTTTGTTGACGTCGCCTCCCATACTCCGCCACTACGACCCTACGGCCCCTACAGAGGTACACACGGATGCCAGTGGTGTCGGCCTCGGCGCTGTCCTTGCGCAGCGCAAACCAGGGTTCCCGGAATATGTCGTGGCGTACGCGAGCCGTACGCTTACTAAAGCCGAGACTAATTACACAGTCACCGAGAAGGAATGTTTGGCAATCGTCTGGGCCCTTGCAAAGTTCCGACCTTATTTGTATGGTCGCCCATTGATGTCGTCACCGACCACCACGCACTATGCTGGTTGTCGTCATTGAAAGATCCCTCAGGCCGTCTCGCCCGGTGGGCACTTCGCCTGCAAGACTATGACATCCGCGTGCTATACCGCAATGGAAGGCAACATGCTGACGCCGACGCCCTGTCGCGCTCTCCCTTGCCTGACGACAATGCTAACAACTCAGTGTATCACCTTGCCATTTCTTCGATTAGCATTCATGCCATTGCTACTGAACAGCGCAAGGATCAATGGATTGCATCACTGATAGACTTGCTGACTGATCCATCCACTCCATCGACTCGCGCGTTGCGTCGTCAAGCCCACCATTTCGCCGTTCGCGACGACCTCCTCCACCGACGCAATTACAACGGTGACGGCCGCCAGTGGCTACTAGTCATACCTCGCAGTATGCGCTCTGACATATGCGAAATCTTTCACTCTGATCCGCAATGTGCGCACTCCGGGGTATCGAAGACTTACCACCGCATTCGCCAACGGTACTTTTGGCGCGGCATGTACCGCTACGTGCAGAAATTCGTTCGCTCGTGCATAGAATGTCAGCGCCGCAAAACTTCAACGCAACTGTCACCGGTAGGTCTGCAACCTCTACCTTGCCCTGCCAGGCCGTTTGGGCGCGTTGGCATCGATTTGTATGGGCCACTTCCACTAACGTCAGCTGGTAACCGCTGGGCCATTGTTGCTGTGGACCACCTCACGCGATACGCCGAAACTGCCGCTCTCCCCACGGCTACAGCGAGCGATGTGGCCTCCTTCCTGCTCCAACGATTCATGCTGCGACACGGTCCACCTCAGAAACTGCTCAGTGATCGAGGCCGCGTCTTCCTGTCTGAAGTCGTCGAAGCCATTCTCAAAGAGTGCAACGTTGTTCACCGCAAAACTGCTGCTTACCACCCGCAGACGAATGGCCTCACGGAACGCTTCAACCGCACGCTCGGCGACATGCTTTCCAAGTACGTCGCCGCCGATCACACAAATTGGGATGACATTCTACCCTTCGTCACCTACGCATATAACACCGCCCCTCAAAGCACTACTGGCTTTTCACCTTTCTTTTTATTATATGGAAGGCACCCGTCGCACACCATCGACACTATACTTCCGTACAACCAGATCCGTCCGAGTGGGCGCCTATTTCTGCTACAGCCAAGCTTGCTGAAGAGTGTCGAGAGCTTGCAAGGACCTTTACAGCGCATGATCAAGAGCGGCAAAAAGTCATTCGCGCTGACGCCAGCACTACTGCGCCCACGTACCTCCCTGGAGCGCTCGTCTGGCTCTCGATCCCTACTACTGCAACTGGCCTATCTTCAAAACTATTGCCCAAATATGAAGGCCCGTACCGTGTCATCAAATGCACTTCCCCAGTCAACTACTTGATTGAACCCATCGAACCATCTTCGGCCATGCGTCGTCGAGGACGCGACATTGTTAACGTGGAGCGCCTGAAGGCCTACCATGACCCGCTCATTGTAACCACCTGTTAGGTCGCCAGGCGGCTCCCTTTTCGTACCCGGGGTAGTTGTGGTAAAGCCTTTGAACAGTGGGTCGTCCTCTGCAGCGCCTTCTAGTGGGTCGCCCTTTTCATAAGAAGAAGAGCAGCTCGCGCAGAGAGTCGATCCCCGCATTGACTGTCGCTGTCGTTAATCATCGCTGAGTGTCCGCCAATAAACCGCTTAACAATTTGGTGGAGAGTGCTGAAAGTGCTTTGCCCTTCAAACACCTTCGGTCCGCATTCGATGCCCTTGGAGCTTCGATCCCGTACCGTGCCTCCAATCCATGCACCAAGACGCCGCCCAGCAAACACTTCCTGCCTACGCCGACGCCATGTCCCGGTGTCCCCCGCATCCGCGACCCTCCTGTCTTCACCGGAGCGGATGGCACCGACGTCGAGGACTGGCTGGCCATGTACGAACGCGTGAGCGTCCCCAACTATTGGGACGAGGCAGGTAAACTCGGCAACCTGTTTTTCTATCTCGCGGGTGTGGCCGGCATGTGGTACAACAACCACGCATCTGATTTCAAGACATGGTCCGCTTTTAAAACCGCTGTCGTCGACGTGTTCGGCCGCCCGGCCGTTCGTAAACTGCAAGCTGAACAGCGTTTACGTGAACGAGCCCAGCAGACCGGCGAGTCCTTCACAAGCTTATATCGAGGACATCCTTGACTTGTGCAAGAAAGTCGACCTGAACATGTCAGAGGCTGACAAAATCACGCATGTTCAAAAGGCATCGCCGACGATGCCTTCACCATGCTCCTGGCAAAGAACCCCCACACTGTGGCAGAAGTCATCATGTTATGCCAAAGTTACGACGAGCTGCGGCGGCAGCGCTTGATGACCCGTCGACCCGCCACCACGTGATGCTGATCTCTCGGCCTTGTCAGCAATTCCTGACCACGCAACCTTGCTCGCCGAAATCAAGTCGTTCGTGCGTGAGGAAGTTGCCCGCCAGGTCTCTCTACTGGCTTTTGCTTCCCCACAACATGCTCAACAGCCATCAAGCACACTTCTACCTCCGCTCCGCCGAGCCATTCAGCAGGAAATCGCGGAGGTCGTCCCTGAATACCACCAGCCGCCTCCTGCATCTGTGCCACTCAGCTACGCCCAAGTTGTTGCAAGGCCCCCCCACCGATTTCTGCAACTGTTCCCCTAAATTACACCGAAACCGTCGCGAGGCCCCAGGCCTTTGGAGAAACGGTCTCGCCTACATACGTCGGCGTCACCCACGTGCCCCGAGTGCCACCTACCATGCACTTATATCAGCAGCCGGCTCGCCAATCGCGTTCTGCGACATGGATGCGACCCGCAAACCAATGGCGCACTGCTGACAATCGCCCCATCTGCTTTGCTTGTGGTTGCGTCGGTCATGTAGCACGCTATTGCAATCGTGTGCAGCAACCGCAGGTCGCCTCCAACTTTCCCAGCCAGTCAAGCCGCTCTTATGACCAACCGCCGCCTATGTCACCGTCGTCCCGCCCCGTTCCGTCTACCCGCCGTTCACCATCTCCACGACGTCGCTCACTGTCGCCAATGCGGCCACGTCCACTCGAGGGCGACCAGGAAAACTAGTCGTCGCAGTCCACGAGGCAAGGGCTGCGACGCTGTCGAACTGCGGAAGCCCTCAGGAAAGCCCGTCGAACGTGATAGACGTGCTTGTGGATGGCGTTCGTGCATATGCCCTTGTTGATACTGGAGCCGCCGCATCCGTGATGGACGAAAAACTTAGCCGATTACTGGGCAAAATGACCACGCCGCTTTGTGGGCTCTCCCTCCGTACAGCCAGCGCCCAAAGTATTCGCCCTACGGCGATGTGCACAGCCCGCCTTATGATTCAGGACGTGATGTATGCGGTTGAATTCATCATAATTTCTTCATGCTCTCACGACGTCATCCTAGGATGGGATTTTCTCTCCCGCCACGACGCCGTCATTCATTGCGCACCAGCAGAAATAGAACTCACGCCATTCTCTTCTTTGACGCCGGCCGACAGTCCATCCGCTGCAAGCAAGATACTCGTCAGAGACGACAATCAAGTGCCTGCAAACTCGTCCGTTGCGGTGTCGCCATACTGCGCAAGCCTTTCTGACACCGCTGCACTCCTCTCGCCATCTCATCGTGTCTTCATAAAAAAAAGCTTGCTGGTACCTTTCGCGACCGTGCAACTCACTCACGGCAGCACCACTATTTTTTTTGTGAACTCATCTCCGTACAGCGTTACGTTGGTGCGAGGGGAATGTCTCGGCAGCGTGGAACCCATCGAAGACGCGCAAGTTATGGATCAACCCGATGACATGCACTGCTCAAGTTCCTGTACGCTTGGTGCTGTTTCGAAATCTGCTTCATCATCCGATGATATATTCGGTCCCTGCATACCCGACGACCTTACGCCGGGCCAGCGTTCCCAGATTTTGGGCCTGTTGGAAGAATTCCGCTCTTCTTTCGATGTATCTCAACCTTCTCTCGGCCGCACATCCACTGTTACGCATCGCATTGACACAGGCGCACAACCACCACTACGGCAACGTCCATATCGCGAATCTCCCACAGAACGCCGTGTAATCAACGAGCAAGTCGACGACATGCTTCGCCGCGATGTTATTCGCCCCTCTAGCAGCCCCTGGGCATCTCCTGTCGTTCTCGTCACGAAGAAGGACGGTTCTGTGTGGTTCTGTGTGGACTACCGACGCCTCAACAAGATCACTCGTAAGGACGTGTATCCACTACCGCGGGTAGATGACGCGATTGACAGCCTGCAAGGAGCAGAATTCTTTTCATCCCTCGATTTGCGCTCAGGGTACTGGCAAGTACCTATGGCTGAGGACGCTCGACCGAAGACCGCTTTTGTCACTCCCGACGGCTTGTACGAGTTCAACGTTATGCCGTTTGGGCTGTGCAATGCGCCCGCCACCTTTGAGCGCATGATGGATACAGTTCTGCGTGACCTGAAATGGCACATGTGCCTGTGCTACCTCGATGACGTCGTCGTTTTCGCTCCTGATTTCTCGACGCATCTTCAACGCCTTCGGCATGTTTTAACGCGTCTGAGCAACGCCAGTCTGCAACTGAACCTAAAGAAGTGCCAATTTGCAGCTCGGCAGCTGACAATACTCGGCTACGTCGTGTCCAAGGACGGAATTCTCCCTGATCCAGCCAAGCTTCGGGCCGTGACCGAGTTCCCCAAGCCGACATCCGTGAAGGAACTGCGCAGTTTCGTAGGACTGTGTTGTGTTCCTACTTTCGGCGCTTCATTCGAAACTTCGCGACTATCATATCGCCGCTGACGAAGCTTCTCGGAAGTAACGGGCCTCTCCATTCGTGGTCATCACAGTGCGACGACGCTTTCAGAACACTTTGTCGTTTGTTGACGTCGCCTCCCATACTCCGCCACTACGACCCTACGGCCCCTACAGAGGTACACACGGACGCCAGTGGTGTCGGCCTCGGCGCTGTCCTTGCGCAGCGCAAACCAGGGTTCCCGGAATATGTCGTGGCGTACGCGAGCCGTACGCTTACTAAAGCCGAGACTAATTACACAGTCACCGAGAAGGAATGTTTGGCAATCGTCTGGGCCCTTGCAAAGTTCCGACCTTATTTGTATGGTCGCCCATTTGATGTCGTCACCGACCACCACGCACTATGCTGGTTGTCGTCATTGAAAGATCCCTCAGGCCGTCTCGCCCGGTGGGCACTTCGCCTGCAAGACTATGACATCCGCGTGCTATACCGCAATGAAGGCAACATGCTGACGCCGACGCCCTGTCGCGCTCTCCCTTGCCTGACGACAATGCCAACAACTCAGTGTCTCACCTTGCCATTTCTTCGATTAGCATTCATGCCATTGCTACTGAACAGCGCAAGGATCAATGGATTGCCTCACTGATAGACTTGCTGACTGATCCATCCACTCCATCCACTCGCGCGTTGCGTCGTCAAGCCCACCATTTCGCGGTTCGCCACGACCTCCTCCACCGACGCAATTACAACGGTGACGGCCGCCAGTGGCTACTAGTCATACCTCGCAGTCTGCGCTCTGACATATGCGAATTCTTTCATTCTGATCCGCAATGTGCGCACTCCGGGGTATCGAAGACTTACCACCGCATTCGCCAACGGTACTTTTGGCGCGGCATGTACCGCTACGTGCAGAAATTCGTTCGCTCCTGCATAGAATGTCAGCGCCGCAAAACTTCTACGCAACTGTCACCGGTAGGTCTGCAACCTCTACCTTGCCCTGCCAGGCCGTTTGGGCGCGTTGGCATCGATTTGTATGGGCCACTTCCACTAACGTCAGCTGGTAACCGCTGGGCCATTGTTGCTGTGGACCACCTCACGCGATACGCCGAAACTGCCGCTCTTTCCGCGGCTACAGCGAGCGATGTGGCCTCTTTCCTGCTCCAACGATTCATGCTGCGACACGGTCCACCTCAGGAACTACTCAGTGATCGAGGCCGCGTCTTCCTGTCTGAAGTCGTCGAAGCCATTCTCAAAGAGTGTAACGTTGCTCACCGCAAAACTGCTGCTTACCACCCGCAGACGAATGGCCTCACGGAACGCTTCAACCGTACGCTCGGCGACATGCTTTCCAAGTACGTCGCCACCGATCACACAAATTGGGATGGCATTCTACCCTTCGTCACCTACGCATATAACACCGCCCCTCAAAGCACTACTGGCTTTTCACCTTTCTTTTTATTATATGGAAGGCACCCGTCGCACACCATCGACACTATACTTCCGTACAAGCCAGATCCGTCCGAGTGGGCGCCTATTTCTGCTACAGCCAAGCTTGCTGAAGAGTGTCGAGAGCTTGCAAGGACATTTACAGCGCATGATCAAGAGCGGCAAAAAGTCATTCGCGCTGACGCCAGCACTACTGCGCCCACGTTCCTCCCTGGAGCGCTCGTGTGGCTCTCGATCCCTACTACTGCAACTGGCCTATCTTCAAAACTATTGCCCAAGTACGAAGGCCCCTACCGTGTCGTCAAATGCACTTCCCCAGTCAACTACTTGATTGAACCCATCGAACCATCTTCGGACATGCGTCGTCGAGGACGCGACATTGTTAACGTGGAGCGCCTGAAGGCCTACAATGACCCGCTCATTGTAACCACCTGTTAGGTCGCCAGGCGGCTCCCTTTTCATACCCGGGGTAGTTGTGGTAAAGCCTTTGAACAGTGGGTCGTCCTCTTCAGCGCCTTCTAGTGGGTCGCCCTTTTCTCAAGAAGAAGAGCAGCTCGCGCAGAGAGTCGATCCCCGCATTGACTGTCGCTGTCGTTAATCATCGCTGAGTGTCCGCCAATAAACCGCTTAACAATTTATATATATATATATATATATATATATATATATATATATATATATATATATATATATATATATTGTCACGTCGCTCCAGGGGGTGTCGACAAGGTTTATTGACGTCTGAGCAACAGGGCTCTAACCAAGCGCGTTAGTTCGGCTTGTTTGCCAGAGCAGGGGGGCCCACGAGCACTTCTTTCTTCTCTGCCTTCACCTTGGCATACCTTCACCTTGGCATACGACTTCACCTTCACCTTGGCAAGCCTTAACCTTGGCATACGACCCACTACTGGAAGTAGGTGGCATTATTCCTCCTCAACAAAAAAAAGAGCATCGTCTCGACACTGTAAAGTTGTTGAAAAAAAAAACCAAAACAAGGTAGCCTAAACAATGAAAAAGGGCACCAATAATAAAGTGTTAGACGCGATAAGTTCACCAATGATGAGGCAATTGTCGGAGCACAAATAAACAAAACACAGGAAAAGTGGTTTTTTAGGAACGCGCAAAATAAGGCTTCATGCGCACCACGTGAACTTTGTCAGAGGTCGGTTGTTTTCGTTGTACCCATTGCGACGACGTAGCGTCCGGAACCACTTCGTAGTTTACGTCGCTCACGCGGCGTAATACTTTATACGGACCGAAGTATCTGCTCAGCAACTTTTCGGAGAGGCCACGGCGTTGAACAGGGGTCCAAACCCAAACTTGGTCTCCCGGACTGTAAGATACGTCATTGTGACGCATATTTTAACGTCGTGCATCGAACTGTTGCTGCTGACCAATGTGTAGCCGGGCGAGCTGGCGAGTTTGCTCGGCACGCTCTGCAAATTCTTCTGCGTCAGTTGTTAATTGATCGGCGCCTTCACAAGGAAGCATCGCATCCAGCATCGTCTGAACTTCGCGGCCGTAGAGAAGGCGAAACGGTGTAAATCGGGTTGTTTCTTGAACGGCGGTGTTATAAGCAAACGTCACATAAGGCAAAATGCGGTCCCATGTTTTGTGTTGGACGTCGGTGTACATGGAGATCATGTTTGTGACTGTCTTATTTAGTCGCTCGGTTAAGCCGTTGCTCTGCGGATGGTAAGCAGTCGTCGTTTGATGCCTAGTGTTACTCAGTCGAAAAACTTCATCAATAAGCTGTGCAGTGAACGCTCTTCCTCTGTCGGTTATCACTGTAGATGGAGCACCGTGGCGCAGAACAATGTGGCACATGAAGAACTGTGCTACCTCAGAAGCCGTGACTCGGGGTATCGCCTGTGTCTCAGCATAGCGGGTCAAATAGTCAGTTGCAACAATGACCCATTTGTTGCCATCGGACGATAAAGGAAATGGGCCGAGAATGTCCATGCTGACTTGGTCAAATGGCTTGTGGGGTGGATCAATTGGCTGAAGTAATCCAGCTGGCTTGCTTGATGGCGACTTTCGACGCTGGCATTCACGACAGCTTTTGACGTACTGCTTCACGCTTGCCGAAAGTCCGGGCCAGTAGTACGCCTCACTTACTCTGGCGAGCGTTCGCGAGTAACCTAGATGACATGATGTGGGCTCGTCATGGCACGTGGAGAGGACTTCGTCCCGCATGTCCTTCGGAACGACGAGGAGGTAAGCGCGGCTCGTAGAACGGGCGTTTTTTTTTGTACAGGACATTATCTCGGAGGCAGAAAGACGTCACGACGCGAGATAGTTGGCGAGGTATAACGGCGCTATGACTCTCCAGATGGTCGATGAGCGGTCGAATCTCTTCATCTTCTCGCTGTCGTCTGCTCAAAACAGATGAGCTAAGGGCGCACAGGAAACCATCATCGTCCTCTTCGTCTTGTATGACTAAAGGTATGGGTGCACGCGACAGCGTATCAGCGTCTTCATGCTTCTGTCCAGACTTATATATGATGGTAGCATCAAATTCCTGTAGACGCAAGCTCCATCGGGCCAGTCATCCAGAGGGATCACGAATGTTTACCAACCAGCAGAGGGCATGGTGGTCCGTCACCACTTTAAATGGACGACCATAGAGGTACGGGTGAAACTTGGTGATCGCCCACACTACTGCGAGACACTCTTTCTCTGTGGTCGTGTAATTCACCTCGGTACGGGACAGTGAGCGGCTGGCATAGGCTATGACTCGTTCTTTGCCGTGTTGATGCTGGACGAGCACTGCGCCGAGGCCGATGTTACTGGCGTCAGTGTGCACCTCTGTGTCAGCATCATCGCCAAAATACGCAAGAACAGGGGCTGACTGCATCCGCTGTCGTAGCTTGGCAAAAGCAGCCTGTTGTTCGGTAGCCCATACAAACGGTGTGTCGTCGCGTGTAAGGCGAGTCAAGGGTTCCGATATCTTCCAAAACCCTCTACTAAATCGTCGATAGTAGGAGCACAAGCCCAGACAGCGCCGAACAGTCTTTTTGTCTGTGCCTTGTGATTGAAGTCTGGCGCACCTTAGAGGAAGCAGCGAAGCATGACTTGAATTGAAGCAAGAGTTTTTGCAGTGCTGTCGGGTTTTCTGGTGTGAGGTTAGAATTAATATCGATATTGTTTAGAGACGTATCGGCGGCCTCCACTGCATCCGACGAGAATCAGATGGGAACGGTTTCTAATTCATCTGCAAACGCTAACGAAGTGCCACGGAAAAGGTGTCGTTGTTCGTTGCTGAAATTTGTAACAAGCAGTTGAGATCGGCCATCACGTAGCTGTATGATACTCCTAGCCACACAAACACCTTGAGTCAGCAGGTGTTCAAAATTACTTTCTGCAATCACTTCACCATTTCGCGATCCACAGCATGTGACGTCGACAATAACACTGGCTCTTGGAGGAAGCGTTATACTTTCAGCAGAAACACGAAGAACGTCGGCACGTTGTTGGTCGTCCTGCTTGTCGATTGCTCGGTCGGCTGAGAAGGTGAAGCGATTCTCTTGAAGATCAATGACAGCTCCATACTCCTGCAGGAAGTCAACACCAAGAATAACGTCGCGTGAACATTCACGGAGCACAAGGAAACTTCTTACAAAAGTATAACCGCAGACCCGAACTCTACTCGTGCAGGTTCCAAGCGTAGAGACAGTGTGGCCACCAGCCGTTCGAATCACGGAGCCATGCCAGGGCGTGATTACCTTCTTTAGTAGTCTGGTCGTTTTCCCGCTTAGTATCAAATAGTCAGCCCCGGTATGAACTAAAGCACCTACTGCATAGCCGTCTATCAGCACTGGTATATCCAGAGAAAGCAGCACACATCACTCAGTCGAATCTACATCCTTTACTGTTAGCGCTGATCGGAGGTCTTCAGCACGTCGACTGCCAGCGACCTCGCCTCCAAGGGTCGCTTGCGTTAGTTTTCCCGGCGGGGACTAGGGGACCGTTCGCCAGCATGGCGCTGTGTTCGAAGATGAAAAGCGCCTCGGCGACGGTGAGCGCGGCTGCCGTCCAGAAGGCGGTGGCATGCGCTGTTGAGCCAGGTAGTCCTCAATGTCCCGGGGTCGCTGGCCATACCGAGGAGGCGCTGAATATACTGCAATATATATATATATATATATATATATATATATATATATATATATATATATATATATATATATATATATATATATATATATATATATTATGAAGTCTTGCGAGTCTTGCTTGCTTCAGCGTTTATTTGAGGAAAGACCTCGCAAAATGATCGGGTAGAGCCAGTACACAGACGATGACGATGATGGAGCCACAGAAAGGCCATGAGGACAAAGAGACAAGCGGATGATGGTGATTGTGATCATTCAGGGATGAGAACGATGTAAGTAACAGACGCCCACACTAATTCCCCCCCCCCCCCCTTGGAAGCGTACACCTTGGCCGCCGTAAGTCAAGGTGACGGGGAACGTCGCGTGAAAGGTTTCATGCGACAAACGTGGACAATCTCTGTGCTGCTGTAACGGCGGTCTGTTGGGGCGACAAGTCGTGTCACACGATAATTGACAGGTGAAGTCTGTTCTAAAACAATGTATGGCCCGATGAAGCGCGGTTGGAATTTGTCACAGAGACGAGGAGTGTGAATAGGTGTCAAAAGCAGCACATCGTCACAAGGTTGGAACGACACAACGTGATGGGATGTGTCATAGATGATCTTCCGCTCGTGCTGTCTCGCTTTAGTATTGATGCGAGCCTGATGATGAGAGTGGACAAGGCGGGAAATGTATTCTTCGCTAGAAGACTGACATGAATTGTCATGGCTGTTAAAGAAGGAGACATCGAGAAAGGTAGTCGGGGTGCGTCCGTACAAGAGATAAAACTGATAGCAGCAAGTTGTTCTATGAATGGTGGTGTTATAGGCGAGTGTGAGGAAGGATAAAAGGGTATCCCAGTTTTTGTGGTCGGGTTGGACGTAAACTACTAACATGTCAGCAAGGGTTCAGTGGAATCTTTCTGCGAGACCATTCGTCAGAGGGCGGTAGCTTGAAGCTGTCTTGTGAGTAGTTCCAGAAGCACGCAGTGCTTCATTTATCATTTGTGACAGGAACACTTTGCCACGGTCACTAAGCAGTACACGAGGAGCCCCATGACGTAGGATTATGGCGTGAAGAATAAAGTCTGCAACTTCCGCAGCTCAGCCTGTAATAACAGAGGAAGTCTCAGAGTAGCGTGTCAGGTGGTCCACGGTGATCACTATCCATCGTTTGCCAGCAGATGGGACGGGAAGAGGCCCGTAAAAGTCGACACCTACAACCTCGAACAGCATTGAAGGTCACGAAAGTGGCTGTGGAGGTCCAGCAGGTGAAGACAGCGGGAGTTTACGACGTTGGCATTGGTAGCAGGAACCGACGTATCGCGCTACGCTAGAAGAAAGGCCAGGTCAGTAGTAACGACATCGTATGCGGTCAAGAGATTTTTTAAAACCCGGATGACCTGCAATCAAGTCATTGTGGAAGGCTTCGAGCACCTGAAGTCGACGAGAGCGTGGTAGTACAGGAACCCAGCGGTGGCAGTCAGGGTGGTAGACGTGGCGGTAGAGAACTCCATTGTCCAGCTTAAAGTGCAAGGAGTTGATGACGAAGCCGCGCGTTTGGTGGAAGAGAAACTCCTGAGAGGTGGCCCATCATGCGTCTGCAGTAGAATTAGACCACTGGTGGGAGATAACTGTTGGTTCGTCGTCCGAAAAAGGGTTGCCTTATTGATGCGAGCGTATGAACATTGGTAGATGCGACGGTTGAGTTCTCACCAACGCTGATATGGGTAGTTGGAAGCGGACAACGAGATAAAGCGTCGGCGTCTTGATGTTTTCTACCTGACTTGTAAGTTATGTAAAAGTCGTACTCCTGTAAGCGTAGTATCCACCAACCCAAGCGTCCGGACAATTTCTTCAGTGTAGCATAAGGAATGGTGGTCCATAACGATTGTGAAGTGACGGCGTCGAGACAGGGACGGCACTTCTACACCGACCAAACCACAGCCAAACACTATTGCTCAGTTATCCTGTAGTTCTTTTCGGCTGTAATGAGTACGCGACTGGCATATGCAACAACTTTCTCTAGCTAAGACTTATCGCGTTGTAGAAGAACGTCTCCAACACCAAGGCCGCTTGCGTCGTTATGGAGGATAGTCGGTGCGGCTTCGTCAAAGTGACAGAGCAGAGGTTCAGACGTGAGGGTCCGCTTCAACAGGTCGAATGCCGTTTGACATTTTTTGAGACCGCAGAAAGAGGACGTTGGAAGCAAGTAGCTGGTGTAATGGAGCAGCAATAGAAGCGAAGTTCCGGATGAACCGGTGAAAACAGGAGGTGAGGCCAAAAGAAACTGCGAAGCTCCTTTGGTCTTTCGGGACGCGGAGAGTGAAAGACTGCAGAAATCTTGTCAGGGTCGGCCCGGATGCCATCTTTGCTTACTTACGACGCGCCCTAAGACCTTGATCGATTTGCATGCGAAAGAGCATTTCTCAGCGCGTCAGAACTTGATCCAATCATTCAAGGTGCTCAGGAAACGTTGACGAAAAGATAATAATGTCGTCCATGTAGCAAAGGCAACTTTTCCATTTTAGGCCGCGCAGCACGGTATCTATCATGCGCTCAAAAGTCGCGGGTGCGTTGCTGAGCCCGAAAGGCATCACGTTGAATTCATATAGCCCGTCGGGGCTTGCGAACGCCATTTTCTCGTTATTTGTCTTCATTCATGGGAATCTGCCAGTACCCAGAATGCAAGTCGATGCTTGAAAAGAATGCCGCGCCTTGTAGGGAATCAAAGGCGTCGTCAATGCGTGGCATAGTGTACACGTACTTGCTTGTGATCTTATTGAGCACCTGGTAGTCCCCGCAAAAACGCACAGAGCCATCCTTTTTACGGACCAAAACAATAGGGCACGACCCAGGGCTAAATGAGGGACGGATGACTTCCCGTTTAAGCATGTCAGCAACATTTTCTTCTATAATTTTTCTTTCAGCTAGGAGACACGCGGTAGGGTCGGTGGTGTACGATAGATGTCCGAACTGTTTGAATTCGATGAGCTGTAGTATTAGTGCGGCCCAGCTTATACGAGCAAATATCGAAAGAATTAGCGTGTTTCTGTAACAACGCGAGCAGCCGCTGCCTCTGTGAATTCGTCAAGCCACTGCTGATAGCGGTGGTAAAGGCGGAGGAAGAAACGTGCTCACCGAGAGAAGGGTCTTTGGATGCGATGGTCTGAAGTAGCATGACAAATACAGGCTCGAATTCGGCAACACAGGCCATAGTAGTGCCCTGTGGCAGTAAGATCTTCCCCGGTTTAGAGTTTACAGCGGTGACAAGTGCAGAGCCATTGCAAAAACGAACAACACTGGACGGAAGAACTATGCCCTTACGAACGCAAAGTACTGTCGGGGGGACCAATAGATCACCGTGATAGATGTCGTTGGGCGTAATGCTGACAATTTGCTCTTGTAGTGGCGGCAGTTCGATGTCTTTCGCAGCGACCAGACGAAGTGGCCTGTGATTGTTGTCGTCAAGCATGTAGTCGGTGTCAGTAAGCTGAACGACGCGTTGTCCGCAACGAATCATCGCGAAAGCGGAGGACAGAAAATCCCACCCTAAAATTAGTTGGTGAGAGCAGTGGGACAGGACAGCAAACTGGACATGATGGCGCATGCCGTCAATGAAAACACGCACAGTAGAAAACGTGGAGGGCGAATGACGTTCCCCTGGGCAGCAACTAGCGTGGGACCATCGTAAGGCATCATTACTTACCTTAAATGTTCACACAACTCAGCACGTATCACAGAAAATGTCGCGCCTCTGTCCACCAAAGCATCGACTCGCACTCTCTTCCACTTTCACAAAAACCACGTAACACAGGCCAGATGGAGGAAATTTAGTTCTAATTATGAATGCAGTTTTTCCTCCACAAACTGCATCATTTAGTGCTCCGCATGAATATCAAGGAGAATGAGGAGGGCCGGAGTGGAGAAGTGAAACGGCAGAAGGGCGAAGGTGAGCGGCGTCTCGTGTTTCGGCTGTTCCGTGGTGCCGGTGCGGAAGAGACGAATAACGTCATCCTTGATAAGAGGCCCCGCTGTACAAATCCCGTTTGCGCATGTCGTTACGACGCTCATCTTGCTGGCGCTTTTGGCAGAAACGAGTTATGTGGCCGCAATAGCCGTGGTAGAAGCAGACAGGGTGGGACGAGCGTCACGGTGGGGAGTAGAAGGCGTTCACGGCACCTGGAGATAGCGCGGTCAGGTGGGCCAATTAAGGATCAGGGGGCGTGGATTGGTAGTTCACTGGGAGAGCGGCAGCAACCGACGCGTAGGATGGCAGCGGCAATGTCGCGTGTGCATCGCTGGGAGGCACGGCAGCAACTTGAGGGTAGGTGTATAGGGGGCGAGAAGCAGTTGGCTGTACGGGCGCAAAGCCGTTCAGGGATGTAAGTTCCTCCTTGATGATGTCACGCAAGGGCACTCCCGAAGACTGTGTAGGACGCGGTGTAGGAGGTGTGAAGCGCATAGATCACAATTCTTCGCGTGTAATGTCCCAAATGAGGTCACGCAGATGGCCATGTGACGTGAACTGGTGGTCGCCAATGTCTGGTTGGAGACGAATGAAGTCCAGCACATCAAGGCACTGGCATGTCCTCACGACATCAGCGATGGTAGCTGGGTTTTGCACAGCGAGGGCATTAAAGGCAACAGGCCCAATGCCTTTCAATATAGGGTGTACTTTGTCCGATTCTGGCATGGATTGATTGACACGCCGGCGCAGTGTGAGGACATCGTCGATGAATGAAGTGTACGATTCGCTGGGATGTTGTCGGTGAGTATCGAGTGTCCTTTTTGCGATGGTGGATCGAATGTCTGGTGTCCCGAAAACATGTTGCAGCTGCTACTGGAAGGTAGCCCAGTCGGGTAAGTCAACGATGTGGTTAAAATATCATGTGTTTGCGACTCCAGTCATATAAAAAGGGACGTAACGCAGTTTGGTGGCCTCGTCCCGCCTATTAGCGGCATTTACGTGGTCGTAGTCATCGAGCCAGTCTTCTACATCTTCTCCATGAAGACGAGCGAAGAGCGGGGGTTTCTGTTCATTTCCATTCATGTAAATAAGAGGAGCAGCTTGCGTCGGTGCGTGGTTGATGACATCAGCGCCGGCAGGCTCAGTCTGGGACATGCTGCCTGACAGTGGGCGTAATCGGCGGCCTGAACAAAGCTCTAGGCGGTAGAGAGGGCTGCGGGAGGTCAGTGGACCGAAAATCCACCTCCACCACGTATGAAGTCTTAGGAGTCTTGGTTTCGTCAGCGTTTATTTGAGGAAAGACCTCGCAAAACGAACGGGCAGAGCCAGATACGATAACGATGATGTTGCCACAGAGCGGCCATGAGGAAAAAGAGACAAGCGGATGATGGTGATTGTGATCATGCAAGGACGAGAACAATGTAACAAACGCCATATATATATATATATATATATATATATATATATATATATATATATATATATATATATATATATATATATATATATATTTGCGTACAATACAAAACATTTATGCATTTGCCGCACAGTGGCAGTGCATACCGAGAAAACAGGCCACAAGATAAACTGGGACAACGCACGCATCTTATCTACGGGGAAAAATTTACAACCTCAAATCACTAATCCTTGAGACAACGGGTTATAGATTCAGTAAATCATCTGGCACATTTAACAACTTGAACTCCCGGGCTTCACGTCACGTCATGCACTCAGTGCTACATACGAACCTGTTGCTGAGCCATCATTCCGTTGTGAACAAAGAATCCGATCGAATCCTGAAACGTCATTCTTTATTTGTTTTTACATTGACCTGTGACCTGTTGTTTTTCAACATAACTTTTAATGAAGTTATACAGTGGCGATATGGGTGTATGAGACACGCGAAGAGCAGAAACGGTTTTCAGATGAATTCAGGGACATCGATGCATCACTGGTGCACAGATGGTCTCTTCTCATATTGGGGAAATATTCTAAAGCCAGCCGCGCGTGTTCATTGAGGCTTGGGCCTATGGTAGACGTCTGATGAAAACATGCTTCACAACTGGTGCAACAGTTAATATGGGCCGCGAAGTGGGCTCCTTTATCGGCATTCTGTTAATTTTTGCATGTGTGCCCTTAGCTGTTCGTTGATGCATCTCCCCGTTTAACCGACGAAGGTCATTCCCCATGAGAGCGATATGACAAAAACTACGACGACAGCACACTGGACGTAAAAGACTCCATGTCGGATTCGGCATCCTCTTTTGCTCACTCCGCTGGTGCGAGAGCATAGCTTCGAAAGCTTGTGCGGCGCCGACAACGCCACTGGGACACCGTGTCTGCCAGAAACATTTTTCAGCTGATAGGTGATCCTATGGGGATAAGGAACCGCCACTGGCCTGGACTTGTCGCGTAGGGCCTCCACCCTCTTAGTGGATTTTTTTAAAATCATAGACCAGACCACTGAAATCAGGAGCAACCAGGGGAAACCTGCTGCCAGAAGTCGGCTTATCTGATTATCAAAACTTTCTTGCATCCTGTGAGGGCACAATTTTTCAAGCGCTGATTCCATGGCAGAAATCGCAATTCTCTTTTTATAACTTTGAGTGTGCTGACTTGAAAGCCAGAAGTTCTTTTTTTCGCTGCTAGCTGGTAAGACGAAGAAACATGTCTTTCACAGGAATTCTAGCCTCACTTTAAGAATTACAACTTGTCTTTTCGAGGAAGTTCAAAAGTAAAAAACAAGACCATGTCTGAGTTGGTTGAAATCATCTGACATCCTACTGACTAAATCGTGATAGGAGGAGCCTAGAGATAAGAAAACCAAAAATAGGGATTAGGTAAGGGTAAGATAATTGCAAAGATAATTGGATAAGGATAGTTGGATAAGAAATGGATAAGGATAATTGCAACACAGCAAATTCCTAACAGTGGTGGCAGCAATGTGATGCCATCAGACCTGATTTCATGATGATGATGATGATGATATGTAAAATATAACTTCCCTAAACCACCATATAGTTATGAGAGACGCCGTAGTGAAGGGCTCTGGAAATTTCGACTACCTGGGGTTCTTCAACGTGCACCCAAATCTGAGCACACGGGCCTACAACATTTCCGCCACCATCGGGAATGCAGCCGCCGCAGCCGGGATTCGATCTCGTGACTTGCGGGTCTGCAGACGAGTGCCTTAACCACTAGACCACTACAGTGGGGGTGGTGACATAATCTGTAGAACTCTTGCTGTATACGCATACAATTGCCATTTTTTGCGAGATTGGTCTTTTTTTACGAAGTGGATGCCATTTGAGCTGCTTGAATTGTACTGATATTTGTTTTTGCCCTGCAGGACTTTCGAAGCACCATCCACATCTAAATCACCGGTAAGTTCTCCATGTATTAGTGACACCTTTGTCGGTCTCAGATAATGAAGGTTCTAGAAATGTTAAAAACAGCTAAAGCTTAATACTTGCCATGCATCGACTGTTTTCCCTATACCGCAGTCGCCGCAGCTCATAACAATAATTGTTGGCTGCAAGTTTCAGAGAAATGATACACAATCATTTCTCTGGCTGGCTGAAATACTGGGCTGAAGAAAAGGCTATGATCTTTGCAATGCATTTAAGTTGTTGAGTACTGACACACTTTCATTCATCGATGAGACCTACTGAGACCTGAAGCTTTCACTGGCCCTTGTCACTCTTGCTGTTAGCAAAATTTTCTTGCAAATAGCACGCAGTGGTAGTATGTGGTATTGTATGTAAATAGCGGTGTGTCGGCTTGTAATTGTATAGTTAACGCCGATCACTAGCCTATTCAAAGGAAAGTTTGAGATTACTGTAATTTGGGTGGTGGCATCGTTGGTTATCCAAGAGGTTACATGTGTTGGTTGAAGGCTCAGCGATAGTGATTTTCGGTGCTGGGATGGAAAATGTGTGAACTGTGCAATCCAAAGTTTCGTTTCACTACGGTTCAGTGTGTGCTGTGGACAATCGCGATGGCCCGTTGTTGTGAGCTATATATATGTCCAGATTTTTAAAGCCTACCTTGGGGAGGATAAACATTAAACGTAGAAGACAGGCTACTTGGTGTCGCAGTATACCAATAGCGACTATCATCTGTGCTGTACATCCTTGATGCTATAGGGTGATTGCCACCACCTCTACCAGTTATGACAGCTGCGGTGAGAGGCTGTTATGGTAGATCACGTTGCTTACAGCCGCTAGGCAGTGTCTTACACTTCTCATATTTGACACGTTTGTACAGATATTTTTGTTTCGGGTGTGCTTTCTGGAAAGCATCAATCTCAAAAGGTAGTATAACCTATAAACATTAATGAGCTCTAGGACTGATTGTTGTGGTATTATAAATGACATTAGTTTTTGCGCTAATATTCTTAACAGACTATTCAGATGCACGGACAGTGAAGGGCCGTTCTTATTCCATAGAAATTTAAGACGGCAGTTGCGTCTTTCATAGCAGTCTCGTATATCGTCGTTTTTCGTTCCCACTCCACCGCTGCCCAGACTCAGAGCGAAGAAGTCGACTCCGCCGACGAAGACTCGTCGTGGACATGGACCCTCTGCCCATCCGATCCCGCTTCGACCTGTGGAAGAAGCGCGAGAAGCGTGCGATCCGCAAGGGCATGTGAGTACGCTATCTGTGGTCTCATAAACTGACACTCCATTCTCTGGACTGAGATCATTTGTTTAAAATCGCCATGTATTACCAGTATTTGCCTTTTAAAGGTGTAGTAACTAAAAAAGTTTCTATGATGAACTATGTTACTGGAGGCCCATTTATAAAAAGGCGCATCGCTCTCTGCAGTGTGCGTGAATGAAACAGTTTGTTTATTACCGATTATTCTCACCTTCGTCTTGGGAGAGCTTCGAGAACAATGCGCCACGAAGGCCGTCTAGTGTGAGAAACGGCACTCAGCAATGTGACGCACATTGCTCCGATGGTCTTTCGCATGCGGCATGTGCAGCGTAATCACGTGGCCGGTTTAATCATTGTTACCTGGTGGCTTAGACTTTCATTACGCTTCCACACGTTCGCCGCGGGCACGGACTCGTGAGCAGCGGTCGACTAGAAGCCTGCTGGCACAAGCGCGGCAAAGGCGTAGTGGTGACTATGACGTCATGAACATGGCTGGATATCTCGTATCTAAGCCGCAGTGATGGCGCCGTGGAATTTTAGGGGTCACCTTCACGTCACTTTGTGTGATGCCAATGCGGCGAGGCCTGACGCTCAGAGAAGGATCAGGCACGCCAACCTCAATATAGCGAATTACTTTTTGTTCAGGCTGAATGAAAAAAGTGTAAATGTACGGGCTCGTTTCCTTTGTTAGACGCAATATTATTCAGGACTGATAACGAGGCCAATAGAAGTACAGGAAATGTTATTAGAAGTAATTGTAATGTAATTGTGAACACAGAAACGTGGACGAAAAGATAACGAAAAAAGTGTTCCACACTCGCCGCAACGCCAACAGGTGGCACTCGCAGACGCTCCCACGTTTAAATGGACATATATATCTTTAATATAGATGAAGGAATGACCGTCACCATAGCTCAATGGCAGATCATTATACACGTTATTCGTAGGTCCCAGGCTCGTATCCTGCCGGTGGAAAGTAATGTTTTCGTCCACTTTTCTTTCTACATATTTACACTACAATTATTTCTAATAACCTCCCCTATACTTCTCTTGGAATTATTGTCTGTCAGTTTTCTATAATCTTCCATTTAGGTTTGGTAAATGATATGCACAAGTTCACGAAATTTTTTACGCAGACTCTCAGCTGCACGTCTTTCACCTGCAGCCTTCTAACCTGCAGATAAGGTGCATTTTCTAAATCTTCTCAATCTGCTACACTCTAATTATTACTTTTTTTTTTGAAGCGATATTGTCTGATATCCATGTCAAAATTCGAGTGGGGTGACTTAGCCTGCCCGCATCTTGAAAGGATCCTTCTTGTTACATGGATCAGCCTAAACTTCGTTTGACAGGGCGAAGGCTTCGTAAATCTACGGTTGGTCTTGCAAATAGGAATCTGCTGCCAATATTTAGGTTTCAAATAAATTTACTTGTGTCGTATTACATGTGGCCTTCGAATTATATCGAGCCACGACAGGGAAATGCCGATTATATTTCGAATGACCCAAAGGGCAGTTGTGCGCAATAGGGCAGGATTTAACCGAAAAATGCGATAAAGTTCATTTTGGGAACAAAAAAGATTGTTTGTCATGGAATGTTCGTTTTAAAAAGGACATAATGGCAGTAACGTTGATGAATAAATGAATACCTCGAATTTTGTATTTCGATATCATATACAACTATTTGAACACCAGCTCCTTTGAGGTGTTTATTTGTACACCAACGAAATACCTAGCTACTTGTAACGGTACCCAGAAGCAAGTACAAGTAATGATGGTCGAGTATATATATATATATATATATATATATATATATATATATATATATATATATATATATATATATATAAAGGGAAACAAGTGTATACTGAACGGCTCGCTTTTCGTGTTTATACAAAATTAATGAGATCTAACAAACAGTAATGCCAAGGAAGGTATAGGGGAAGTTATTAGGCCAATTGTAATATATGTTAGAAGAAAAGTGGTGAAAAGATAACTTGCCGTGGGCAGGATCCGAACCTGCGACCTTCGAATAACGCGTTCGATGCTCTACCACTGAGCTACCAGGACAGCTATCACCCCAGCCACATTTATTGGGTATCTATGTCAATTTAAAGGTAAGAGTGTCAGTCAGCGCCACTAGTAGCCATGGCGGCGAGTGTGGCACATTCTTTATGAGCCTGTTTGGTGTCACGTAGCGCGTGAACTTGTTACTAACTGGCAGCTGACAACTAGTCCCTCGTATACAACCTAAAGGCACCAAGTCTGCCAGTACGAGACCCTCGTCAATGAATAAGGGAAACAAGTGTATGCTTAAGGGCTCGTTTTTCGTGTTTACACAATATTAATGAGATCTAAGAGACAATAATGCCAAGAAAGGTATATATATATATATATATATATATATATATATATATATATATATATATATATATATATATATATATATATATATATAGATATATATATATATATATATATATATATATATATATATATATATATATAGGGGGCCGTATCGCTCCTATATCGTTCAGGGTTTACTCCCCTTTTAATGATCTAACAGAGCATATATATCTCTTTTTAAAAAGAAAAAAGAAAGAGACAGGGAGATGTAAAACAAATTTTACCGTAAGCGCCAAGAAATAAATGCAATAGTAAATAATTGGAATTTTTCACGAAGTAAGGCTAGGAGCCAAATATTTTGGATCTGTTCTTTTGTAACTCAACCAACAAAATAACGGTTTCAGGGGATACCGCCGCTCCAGCGACCACAGCGGTTTACGTGCCGTCAATTCTCTATACTTGAAGTAAGCCTTGAGAGCACAGCAAGTTTAGGGGTAGTCTCCCGATATATGTCGCGATGACGCGTGCTCGCACACCTTTCTGAGCAAACTTCGCAGTTGCATGAGCGGCGCACTCACGTGAAGACGGACGTCGACTACACGCCTCACACGTGGGGCGATATTTTCACACGCAGCCGTCGTGCGACAGAGATGGACGGCTCGTTTTGTCTCTGCTTCTGCCGCAGTCATTCGCAGCACTTGCCTGCTTTAATTCACGCGCAGAACACACGATACACGGGGCGATGTTATCGATTTGGACTTTGTTAAGAAAGCTGCGGCGAAGGCAAAAATCCGCTGGGAGTTGCCACATAACTGCTGAAATAAAAATATAGAGATCATTTTATATGGCTTAGTCACCATATAAAATAATGAGCAAGAAACAAGGGGGGGGGGGGGTGATGAAGGGCCACGGTGGCTCCCTCGTCGTCCCACTGGGCTTCTTCGCGCCCAGGCGGTCGAGGCATGATAACACTGCCTCCTATTCCTTGTTGGGTATCGCGTGTCTCGGCTCGCGGCTGCATCTGCGCAGGGCTAATAGACGGAGTGGACAAGGCGATGGTGAGTCAAGGCAACATTTTTGCACAGCATAAACAAAGGCGTTACATAATCGGCACTGGGGCCGACAGCTTAAGGAGCTCACACTGAGGTGCGACAATGAGCCGGAATTTCTTCGAACGCTCTCCCTCTCGTCGCACCGCTTAGTTTTTTTATAGGCCCGGGGAATCTCTTCCATCAGCCAGTAGTTAGAAGCCTCCCATCAGGAACCGCCGCTGGTCGGGTGCTGGAATTGCACCCGTGGGCGAGGGGGCTTGCCGCGCGTTGCGTAAGACACATCGTAATAGATGCCGGGTTTTGCGCCAGCCTGGCGCGCTCGCTGGTTTTGACGCTGGTTGCATTAGCAGAAGCGAGAAAATTTGGTTTGGACTCGAAAGCATAACACCCTCCCACGTATTGGATCGGTGTGATGCTTCGGCTCCCCGGGCAAGCCCAAATTGTGCTCTCTAGCCCTATCGCCGCAAGATTGGCTCTGAAAAATAAAAAGCCTCCGGGTTCATTGAATGCAGTATCACCTGGTCACTGTACAAGATCTATAGCTTTCTCACATGAAATCCTTCTTTTTTACGAATCCTCTCATCGGGCTTGGTAGTGTGCGTCGATTAAATGTATCGGTATGCTGTAAAGGGGCATCTTCAAGATGGAGAGACTCTCGGAGATAAATCCTCATAAAAAGTGGTACAGACCCCGAACTGACATTATAGCAGTGGTGTAACATCGGCCATAGATCACCCCACACTTGTGCAGGTTGAAACCAGAATCTTATCATCCAGTGCGAATAGTGCACAGTTGAAAGTTCATGCGCAGAATTTTAACCTTTTTTATTGATATGACATATAAGGATTTAAACTTTAAATGTTGGCATCCTGTAACAAACCTATCTACCTCTAACTACTTCGGAGTAATTGCGTTGCATGGCAAAACTTTCTCCGGCATTGGCACAAAAGGCATGCGATGTTATTTCCTTCCTCTGAGGCCTTCAATGTCCGCCTCGGTGGAACAGCGGTCATACGGGGCTCGGCTGCTTACAAAGGTCGCATGTTCGTTCTTGGCCGTGGCGGTCGCATTTCGATGGAGGCGAAATGGTAGTGGCCTGTGTACTGTGTGACGTAAGCTCACTTTGAAGAACACCACATGTTCAAAACTTTCGGAGCCCTCCACTACGACATCTCTCATAATTATATTGTGGTTTTGGGACTTTGGGCCCCTCATATATGATCTGAGGCATTCAACAGATGCTGCAATGTCACTGCACCTTGTGTGTGTGTTGTGTAATTCAAGTGGTCTTGTGCAAAAAAAAAAGACAGCACGGTTACAAAAATGAGCTTTTTAAACACAACAGAATTCACTGATGATCTTCATGCACATATAAAATTTTATTCAGGTTGCCACTGTAGGCCTTTATTTTTTAAGTCAAGCAGTCCAACCTAATTATGATTGTAACACTTCCATTTTCTTCCAGGATTGTGAATCCGAACGTGACCAAGTAGGGTCGTCCCGATGTCCGCTACCGGTCTTCGAGCCCTTCCACACCAAAGATGTTCCATGATTTCATTTTTACTCATGTGTTCATCTCAGGTTTAAACTTGTTCCAAAAATAAACTTGCCCAGCTTGTTTTTTTTACTTGCTTCGACCACACATCGATGTCGAAGCAGCATCATTTCCCGCAATGTAGCGAACATAGTGCAATAAATGCAAAGATTGAAATAATCGACACAGTATACCAATAAATTATATATTTGTGCCAGTACTACGTTAGCTCAATCCTAATCATGCCCATAACTGTGCATAGAATTCAATGGCTGTTTTTCTCTACAACGTATATTTGATTTTATTGTTTTAAGAGACATAGGAAGCGTATCAGGTAGGTAGGTATAAGCAGACTACGTCTAAGCATGACTCCCATGCCAGGCTTGGGTCCACCATGTTTCTCATAATCATTAGGTGGTTTTGGGACGTTAAACTCCACATGTAAATCGTCAATCATTAAGCTTAAGCACTGGAGAGATCAGCACAGGAACGCTAGGAGGTGATCGTGGATGCAAAACATAAAATAGCTGCGTGGCAAGAAGTTAGTTTGCATAAGCTTTAAACTGAACGCCGTGAGCCCTTTTGACGGAGCTAGTGTAGAATCTGATTACCGAACTACGGTTTCGAAGGTGCAAAGGTTGGAGAACAGTCATGAAAACAGTGCCGTAAAAGGCTAAATAGGAGTGCCATTTACAACTTTCAGTGTTAGTAAACGTTTAAGGAGGCCTGATGAGGGGCCCCTTTAGAAGTCTCACGATGCATGCATGCAACTAACTTTAATTCGGCAATGTTTGCTGCAAGTTTGAATGCGTCTTATTTGAAACGTAAAGTCTGTCAATCCCCCGACACTTCAGCCTGTCCACCTGTTGCACCTTTGAAGCACCGGAGAGCTGACTCTACAGCAAATTCATCAAAATTGCACTGCGTCCTTGTAAGGCCTGACCCAATACATTCTCAGGCAGAATATCTTTGTGCTGCCCCTGGAACGTTTCGAAGTAACACATTACTTGGCGTATGACGAGGTTCACACAAATGCATGAGACAAGTACTATGGCACTGCATGCGGTAAGTTTTCATTAAACGAATAAAATGATAAAAAACGCCTGTTGTCACCTAGGCAGTTAAGCAGTGCCTTCAGCGGTAACGTTGCAAGCGAGAACAATTATGACCCAAAAGTATCGGTAGATTTCCTAAGATGAGAACTTTCGTTTTGACAATACTATTGCTAGTTTTGTTTTAAATAATAATGAAGCATATCAGTGATCTCGCTACCCAAAATCAAAACACTGGAGCCCCATCACACGCGAGCTGCGTTGACGTGGTTTCCGGGGCGCGTGCAGAGGCAGAGGTTGATCATAACACTAAAGTATAGTCAGAAAAAATTAGCACAAATTAAAAACAATTGTGCAATATCGGCAGACTGTAGCTCTAGAAAAAAAGCAGTACACTGACGAAAGAACACACTGCTCTTAAAAACCTGCAAGATATCACATTAGATCAGTACAGAAGAGCAAGCGGCAGATATAGAGTAAAAGGCTGGCACATCAAGCATGTGCACAGACGATCGCAGTTTATTAATTCATTTTTCGTTCAGTATACTCAGGACTCGAGTGCATTACAGAGGGGAGTGGGTTACAGTCTGAATGGAACGTACTTAAAAAAAAGCAAGACATAGAGGTGATGAAGGAAATTACCAACAATGAAAACTGTGCAATAAAAGAACAAAAAAAGATAATTAAGAAATGCGAAACATAACAGGGTGTATTACAATAAGGAATCAACGCAAACTAAATAGCACTCAAGCACAAGAACGTGCCTATGACCCGAAGAATGCATCGTTGCAGCAGCATATGTCAACATATAGACGTGTAAAAAAACGAAAAAGAAGTAAGATAAAAGGAATACTCAAAAACGTTAATACTTTAATCCCACAGGAAATATGACAACCGGTTGCTTACAGCAACCTTAAACTTATCAGTTTCAGTTATCAGTCATCTCGATGACTGATTGGAGAAGGTAATTCCAACTTGCTGACCAAGTTAAAAATATCAAGCCCGATAAATCTAGAAGAAAAGCCTCGATGAAGTCGACAGACAAATTGAGCCTCAGAAAATAAGAGATATCCTAGATACACTTTAATTTAATGGCTGCACAAGTTACTCAACAAGTCGGAAGACGCAAATACAACCACAATTTACCATAATAGCTGCTAGATTTACCGATATTGAGGCTCGTATGAAGACACGGCGACCTCAAACCAGTGGAGGTGGTCTCATCAAAAGTACCAGTAAACGATACTAGAGTCTCGACAACTACGCTGGAGGGGACTGGAAAACCTCAACTGCCACGATGGATCGAGACTATCATTAAACTTTTCGGCAACAAACCTGTTGAGGCTACAGTAGAAAATTTTCAAAGTTACTTCAATGCCTCATCTTAAACCATGATGTTTCAGGAGAAGCACCATAAGGACAAGTTATCGGTATACAGACCATTATTCAGTGCCGATGTGAAGAGAAGAGTTACTACTACTCGAGTTACGTCACCACATTGTCGTACAGTATGAGACAGACATTGGAGATGCAAAACATTTATTAATCGAAGTAATACCTCCTATAGAAAAATTAAAGCTTATTTATCCGTAATATTTACAGCAACGCATGAAATGGACATAGAAATTTTCGATCCCTTCTCTCTAAGACACCTTATTTTTCGGATATACTGGGTGTCGCAGGTATTTTCTGCCGAAGAATAATAATATGAGATATTAAAGGGCGGCGAGTAAAATAAGTAGCATATTGATGACAGCCACATTGCACACTACAGATGATCTTTTGTTCTTCAATAAATTTGGTAAGTGGAATAATTGAACAAAGGGGCTAAAATTCACTTGAAAGCCCAGAAAAGGGATTGGCGAAGTTGGCGAGGGTCTTCGGAGAGCCCTATAGAATTTTCGCCGATGAAGAAAATCTCACGAGTACAATTTCTTCAAGCAGCGAAGAAAACCGGGAAGCCCACATAATAATATAATAATAATAATAATAATAATAATAATAATAATAATAATAATAATAATAATAATAATAATAATAATAATAATAATAATAATAATAATAATAATAATAATAATAATATAAACACATCAAAAGCACATTCGCACGTCACGATACGATCGTGCTGCTCTTAACCATTGTTTGAGCGAACTAAATCAGCTGCGGGCGCGGCTCTCCGGTCCCACCGTCTCCGTTCCAGTGGTACACTCTAAAAAAAAAGGTGGTGCTACTTACTAACTTTGAGGTAGTAAATTGCTGTCACAACATTCACTACCTAAGTAGCACCTATAGGTAGAAAATGACAAGGTAGCAAGGTTACTAGTATCTCATTTACTAGCTGCAGTATCTACCAGAAGGTAGTAACACAAAGTTAGTAAATGTATCACTATGATTGTTACTAGCTCCTGTTACTACTTAGTGAAAGGTAGTAAACTAAGCTAGTAAATTTACTACCATGATGATATCTAGGTCGTTACTACGTACTGGAAGGTAGTAAGCTAAGCTAGTAAGTTTACTACAAAGACGGCTGCTAGTTTTGTTGCTATACATGCAGGACGGTAGAATATGTAAACTAAACTCTCACAGTTAATGTTTACTGTTTGCCGAGTAGTAATGCAAACGAGTGACAACACTTGGCAACATTACTCAAATTCATGACCTATATAGTTCACAAAGCTGAGTAATGTTGCCGAATATTGTAATAAAATAAAAAACTACATGTTATTATACTATATAAAACATGCATAAGCTTAACTCACAGAGATATATGTAGGACAAAATATATGAGCGGTGATTCATTTCATACCAAGGAAGTAGTGAGAAATGCTTAGGATGGCAGTAAAAATTAAAATGCAGTTTTTTAATGAAACATTTATTCAAAAGCGACTCATTCAGGCAGCTCAATAATTTACAATGCTTTTTCCATAGCTGCGATTAACCGCTTCACTTGTGGGGATGCTGATGCACACCTCAGCCCGTAGAAGTGTTCCAGCACAACAAATATGTTTTTGTTGTGTTCTGCATATTACGCAATAAATGCATAATATATCTGCACAAGAGCTGTCACAGCAGCAATGACATTCAGGACCTCTACTGACAAATGATCAAACTCTGCAGCGATCTGCATGGCGTTTCGGCTCTTTGCCTTTCAGGTCTAATGAGGGGTGAGCATTTGGTAATGAAAAAGCAAATAAGAAAATGATAAACATCGGCATGAATGAATATCGTCACGAATGAATTTCAACAGAATGACTAATCGATTCAGTAAAAATTCTTGTTTTTATACTTTTAGAAACTGGAATATTTTGTGGTTTTATGATTATAAAGTGAACCATCGTGGACTCTCGAACTTCATTTTGACTAATGTCTATTAACACGCACCCAAATTTAAGTACGCAAGCGCTCTTACGTTTCACCCACATCGAGATGTTGCTGTTGTGCCGATGAATGCACCTGGTGGTTGCCTCTTCGTGTCTCCTCTATTTGCATCCTGCCTATTATGCAATTACGTTAGAGAGCTTGTGTCGCAGAATTTCTGCCATTGGCGTCGGTCCCGTTGGTTGTGAGCGAAAAATCATCCATTAGCGAAAAAGTTTGTCACAAAGATCGCCGTGGGAGGCCGCTACTTGTCCACGCGCGCGCGCGCGATCACACTGAAAAAGCCGTGCATTCGAATAAAAAAAAAAAGAAGTGCTCAAGGTCACGAGGCGCGGGTGACGTAGTTTTTTTTTTTTTTGCCCCGTGCCACCCCTCTTTGCTTAGATTCCAGCGCTTTCATTAGGACGAGAGAAGAGAAAATGCAATTGCAGCGTGTGAGAAACATTTGTAACTCCACTCGCACTGGACGCATTCTTAAAATTTTTGTGGTATTGAATTCGTGAGGCAATGAGCTCTTCTAGTGAATTCATTCCATGGTTACTTGAAAAAGTGTTTCACGGCCCCTTTAACGCATTTCGTTCGACAGGTGTCATCGCGAAAACGAGCCTATTGGGCGTTTTGTAGGCGCATTTGGGAGGCCTCGAACTACGTCGGAAAAGGCCGGGATAGTGCAGCCACTGCCACTAAAGACAGACAGGAACTTTCAAACAGCTCTAAAAATGGACAACTATGTCCATCTAGAAGCGTTGATAAAGCAAACAGCAAACTCTAGATAAAGTGATGCCATCTGTGAGGCATTGTCAGACTCTTTATGGCCTCCGAGATGGCAAGCGCGCGGCGTGTATCTTGGAGGCCATGCGACTCTTGCTTCAGATAAAAAATTTGTATGTACCATTCACGCGCACGCACTGGTACAATATACTGTGTGCGTGTATGTGTGTGTGTGAAACAAACATATCTCTAAGTATGCACTTGGCGGTTGAAGGGCGTGCTAGAGGTCCAATTTCGCTATTGCGTTTAACTCTAAAGGCGAAACGTAAGGGTCCCCCATTTTCCCCATTCACTTCAATGCTTGAAATTTTCGGAAAAATACTTTCCCTTTTGATCTACTTTCCCTTGACAATAAAAAATGTGAGGTAATAAAACGTACCAGGCACAGGCCTTTGCTGCACTGTTCGAATCACTTTAAGAGACAGAAGAAAAGGTTTTCTGTTCATAAACAGGATACGTGAAGAAATAAGTGCAACGCATTTTTCTACGATCATGCTGAAAATGTTATCAAGAGTGACTAGAATACTGCGTAGAAAATTTGGCATGAAATCATGGTTATGTGGGTTTCTTTGGTATTCCACAAATACTTTTTTAAAAAGAACAACTATGTTCGCATTACCGTTATGCATGAATGAGATAATGCAAAGTTTTCCCTACATGAGTTTCTACGGGACATCTGTCGACAGTTGTGTGGCTCACAATATTACCATGCACCAGTAAATTACTGGAAAGAAATAGAATGTTAGGTTCAGTAAAAATCGACTTGGGGAGATTCGATAAGAATTTCTTATTAAACTACTCATGTTGATATATTAGGATGTTTGTCTTAGGTTTACACAAAAAATACATGTAATGAATAGTTCAAGCATTCCCTCACAATGACAACTTCAAGGTCTGAATTCTGGCATGATGCTCCATTATCAGTTACTTGAAACAGCGTGCAACGAAATACTCGTGAAGCTGAAAAATATGATGCTAGTATGGGCTAATCATATGCAACTGGCAGGAAAGCCAAAGTTAGGATGGTAGTATATGCTGACTGTATTTAACTGCTGTGGCATAGAAGACTGGAGCGTAATAATATAACACATGTTGTGCAGTTTAAAAGCTTTTATAAATAAGTTATTTGTGTACTGAACAAAAATTGAAGAAATGAAAAGTATATGCGCTCCTGGATGTTATGAATGCCTACGACAGCACCATGACTGAAATTCGTCGTTTAGTGGCGGCCTTTGTTATTTACTGAAACACGAGCACAATCAGGGCACAAAAAAGCATAGAAAATAGTGGATGCACTCCTTGTTAAACAATGTTGATTTATAAAGTGGTTTAGCCTTGCATAAATCTCTTTACTAGTGTACAACACATTTACTAAGAAATAATATGAAAACAAAACTATTGTAAGGACCACTGACACCAAATTTGTAAACAAGAGGTGGAAGTTTTATTTGACAGTCTTGCATGCATGGGCACTTCTAGTCAACTGTGAATGATCAATGTCACCTTTGAGATATTTACTTTGTCTTTATGGTGAGCACGAGTGCTCATCTGAGTTTTCAGCACCTCGCGACATACCCGCAATAGTATGACGGAGACAAACGAGACCCCATGTACCACAAGTAAAACGTGTGACGTGGACGTCGCAGAAGATTTGCTGGGCGTGCACAGTGCCACAGCAGGAGTGCACACACTGAGGACATAATGAGTCCCAGTGCAAATATGCGCTAACAGCGCCTCCCAACATTGCCTTTAATATGACTGTGTTTAGGGCCTGTGGTGACTCTCCGTGATGTTTTATCCATTTTTAGAACAGTTGAAGTGATACATGTTTGTGAGACGCATAAAAAATTTGCCAGACTGGTCCCGGACAAGAGATTCTATGCCCCACTGCATTGTCGAGCTATTTCCAAGGCGGTTCTTGCTACTTACAATACTGGCGTACCAGGTGGCATGACAAAAGATGTTTCCTTTTTGTGGCTCTTTGGCAGCATGTTATTATCAGCTAGCTGGCTTTCGGTGAACAAGCCCTATGGGAAAAGCTCACGCATGGACGGGCCACTGATATTATAATTCACTCGTTATATTTCAAAAACTGCATTTACGCAACTTATTTTTTCAGACAAGTAATACTGTAGGGCTTCTTAATGAGAGTACCACTGTCAATTAAGTTTTGCTTTGATAAGGCAAAAACCAAATCATAAAAGCAAAATTTTTGCGAAAATTTTGCTGTCTGGAGTTATCTAAACAGGCTGGTTTACTCACAAAGAAATAAAATGTCCACATATGGATTCAGAACATCTACAGGACACTCATGAAAATGTTGCTGAATGCTTAAATTGTTTGTGCTGTTGTGATCAGAACAACATAATGCAACCTACTGGTTTTTTGAGAAAGGAAGCCTTCTCCTTCAGCAGGAGTGGCAGAATCTCCAGGACAACAGCTGCAAAAAAAAATCTGTGCGAGATGGAATTCAAGAACAAAGCATAAGTGCCTGAATGCGTTATCTAAAAACAACGAAGTTATTTCAGTGAATGAATGAATTAACGGCACATACACTTCTTGGCATCTCCTGCCAACGTTAGATGTTTCTCTTCAGTTTGAGAGGCAAACTGCATTTAGTCGGTGTGACTAAGCCAGACTATAACACTTTCTCTCCTAGATGTTTACGAATGCAAGAAGCTTCTTTTCAAAGCTTACTCCAGTTATATTCAGAAATTCCTCATGGAGCTATTAGAAAAAAACATTGACAGATACTGAACAATACATGAAAAATATCCCACAAATCTACAATCAAATGAACGGCTTATAAGCTTGAGAAACAGCAAACCTAGTGTATTCTTTTCTTTATACTTTAACTCTTCTAGATACGTATAGGTAGCCTTACTTTTTCATGGCTAGTTTGAGAAGAGGCAGGCAATATTGAGGCGTAAAATAGATGCAAGCTGCATCGCGTGGAAGGCAGGCATAATTAACAAGTTCATGAGTCAGTTCTGTTTTTGTCTAACAAGCCTGTGTCTGTGGAGAGACATGGTAAGTAGTTGAGGTGAGTGTAGTCTAAGAGACTGTTTCGTCAACCATTGGCAAAGCAATTTTCATCTGCACCGAAGTGTCGGATGTCCCTTCAGCAAACTTCGTCCCTGCCTTGCATACCCCTCTATACTTGGAGCCGGCTAAGCAATGGAACGTGGGAATCGACTGAGCATGCCAAAAAAGCTCACAAACTTGCACGTAAGTCATCAGTATTGGATACATGCATAGCGTTGCACCAATTACAGAGCAGTACACTAAAGCCCTAGTGAATGAAGACAAAACACAGGCAAGAGCAAAAAAAAAAGAGAGAGAATTATCCTTATCTTGCTTCAGAGACAGACCCAAGAAACTTGTTCAAAAGCTAGCAGCATATTCGGTAAATATACTTCTTCCTCTACCTTTGAAAAGGCATACATTGACATGCACATTGTATACGTCACCATTTCAAGAAACCGCAATGCTGAATAGCGCTCAATTATTGTTTTTTTTGTGTTGAAGGAAGTGCCTTTGTAATCCTGATTCTCCGGGAGGAGCACGTTTTTTTTTCACTAAATCGGCAATCTATTTCATGTTGGGTGACCACCGTTTTACTTCCTTTCACATATAGTCAATGTGACCAGATAGTGCAGTTTCATCTTGTGCCTCTGCGATATCTCCTGGGAACGGATGCAAAGATACCACACAGAGATCATGAAACCCTTTACTTTTTTTACAGTGATTCGAATGTTCCTGTAGTGGGTGAATTCTAGGTTGCCAAAAATGCTCTCAAATGTACAATACGAACGCAAAACACCTTCACTACCAGGTAGTTGCTACAAAAAGGACGGTGCTTTCTAATTCTCTACGGGGGGTGGCTACCATTATATCTTGCATGTTGGTTTGTTGCGAAGCATTAGGGCAATTGTGCAGCCAATCTTTTCATTCTTAAAAGAATGTAACAATTCTACAGATACGGGATAACTAAGTGACATGCCCAGATAGTTGCCTGTAAACATGTAATAGAACGTTTTTAATTCGATGGCCAAGTCCTTTCGATGTGGAACGTGCTCAAGCATGACAAAATGTGTAGAAAACTTCATGTTGAGGTGCATGTAGATTGGTGATATGGTTGAAAGAATGATGCATCCTTGTACATAAGAGATAGATTGTTCCATGCGAAATTTAATAGTGCAAGGTAAATCGAAGCATCAGTTTTTGTTACTGTATAAGAAAAAAATGGTAAGAATGCTTGTGTTGGCATTGGCACCGTCAGGTAGATGGAAATGAGTGCAAGTATTTATTAACCTTACCAGGGCTATGTCCCCATGAGCTTCATGAGCTTTATATACAGTCAGAAAGAAATGGGATACGTTTGCAACTGCCCTATGGGAGAGAAAAAAAGACTTGAAAGAACGAAAGCAGATCAAAGCAAGGTTTGCATCTGCAATCACCCTCAGAGGTATGCGCATCTTTAAACTATTACGCAGTCAAAATAGCATTAGCAGTCACTGGCCACTGCTAACGCTGAGTACCTGCAACGTATTTCAACAGTTAGACTATACGCAGGCAACAGTAGTGAAAACTACAACTTCTGAAGAGACTGAAAGCTGCGTACGCTGCCTAACTTCACATGTAGAAATCAGAGTTCAAAAGCGCACAACGGGAGACCAGTAGAAAGCGAAAAAGCGCCAACTTCCAACTGTTGTTCACCGAAGAACATACTTGTGTATCCTTATGTTGTTTTGCAATACTGTTTTTTTTTCTTGTCGAATTGTGAACCAATTCACCGAATGAGGTGTCTTAGCAAACAAAAGCTGTTTTTCTGCATCTCTCCCACGCGCACATGAAGCAAAGTAGTAGTTGAATTACCTGCTCCGTTTGAGGCCCTATTGAAATTGTCTGCGAGCCAGCTGCACTGCTTGCAATCTCACCAACCATGCGACACCTGAAATTTTCAGTTCCCCCAAAGGTATGGTACCACAGTTAAGCAGTTTTATTGGCCTGGGGCCATTCTACACGGCGAACGTTCTACACATTTTTTATGGTAAAGAAAGATAACAAGAAATAAAGAAACAAAAACGCTTCCATTAAACTTCCCCAAATAAATTTTCGCATCTCAGCACTTGCAACTGATCAACTTTGTGCAAATATGTGCCTTTCATTGTTCCGCCTTACCGATCTACATACGCTGGACCATGGGGATTTTTACACATATTTCCACGTGCAAGTGACATCCATATCGAAAGTACTTGGTCATCCACCTCAAAACTTTTTTTACATGCTTGCAGTCAACTATCAAGAACGTGACATGATGAACTCGTGTTTTTAGATTTGTTAGAATTTTTTATGAATGACCTACTTGGACGCAGAATATCCTCATTGCTTCGAAACACAGCAACTGCGAGACAACAGCGGCTGCCACTAGAAAAGAATAAAAATGCGCCATTCCTTTTCTAGCAACTACCAGGCATGTCAGTTGTTCTAATAAGCACTAATATACATTCGAGAGCTTTTTTTTAGCTATATACACTTCACCCCACACAACAGAAATGTTTTAGAACAGAACATATCCAGGTTTTCTGGACACATAACAGCCAGTGCCCCTAGCTGCATCCTTGCCTGCTCAATTCCGGTAGCTGCTTCGCACCAAGGAACGCAGAGTGAGCTTTGGCAGAAGTAGTACAGCTGCAGCCTCCCCGAATCCATGTAGTTGTCCCGGGAGATAGGAGAGTCGACGCTGAAGTGCATGAGGAACTTGCCTGTGGCCGGGTACTTCAATGACCGCCACCGGTTGTAGTTCTCGCGCTGCATCATTGTAGTTCCGATTGCGGCTTGTGACGCGCCTAATGGAAGATGTAGGTAGACGAACCTGTGAAGACGTGACTTTGGGCCCCGACCAGAAGACACGTCTTGTTGCCCTTCACTTGTAGCTCTTACGCACTGTGGGGGATCGGTCAATAATTGAGTAGTCTTATAAAGTATTATTCTATTTTAGAGTAAAGGAACCTACAAATTGAAAACGTTACACATTTTAGAATTAAATTTTGCTTATCATTGACTGATCTGTACTTACTATAAAGTTTTTCTATTAGTAATAGATAATAACCTAGATCCAAACCTAGCTTTAAAAAAGAAAAAATGGCGAAGTTATGCGTATGTCGACAGAGTAGAATAATATTAGTTTGTTAGTCTTTTCATTTCATTAAGATCATTCCGCACTGCCTCGCAAACTTTCGCACTGTCAAATCCAGAAATAGAGGCTTCAAACGACAGAATCACTGGCATGGCTAAATTCTTTCCAATAGCACGTAAAGAATTTTTTAACTTAGATATACGAGCTGTATTAAATCGTCTACATGTCAAAAACTAATGATCCATAGTTTCTGGCTCGCCACAGAAATCGCACATTGGAGAAAGAGCCTGACCCGGCCTGTGTTGGTAGACATTCAGTTTGGGCACCCTACAGCGCAGCCTCATAATTGCGACTTCTAGTTTACGTGTGTCACAAAAGAATCGGTTCCAGGGATATAATAAGTGCCGATATGCAGTCGAATTTGTGAGTGATGTAGTAATTTATTAGTGGAAGACACGTTTCCCACAGGATTGATTATTCTTCTTCTACCTATTTGTGCTCTTTAACACATAGTTGTTCCACAAGCAATCAGCAAGTGAACATGTTTCTTACTGAATATTGGTATTAACATCTCACACTATATTATCGGCTATATAATAAAAAGTGCTAAATGTGCTATAGGTCAACATGGACCAACTTTTATCTTAATCAAAATTTTAACTCAAAAATTGCGAAAAAGAAGTAGATGTTCAAAGAGAATGAAGAAAAACAGATGTTGTTGATAATGGTGACACCCGAAAGAACGGCACGTGCTTTGTTGCTTTTTCAGCGCTCATGTTTTTTTTTGTTTTTTTTAGGAATGAGTGTTTAGCTTTTTCGCACTTTTTTCGTTAAGGCTGATAGATACGAACTACACCAGATGTCGCTTTGAACATTTAGATCAGCATAAAAATTACAGTTTCAGCTGTTATTTCACGGAAAAAGGGACCCCGAAATAAAAAGAAGTGGTGGCCTGACTTACGGACTGTAGTGTACACGCATCCCGAAGGAGTGCGGCCATTAGCGCGGGTCCGGTTAGCGAGCCGCAGGGCACGCATTAACCGTCGCCTTGGCGAGAACACGATGCTGCTCAAAGTCGCAACACTTTATTGTCTGTGGCAACACCAAACGCAGTACAGCCCGTTGCAGAGGCACGGCGGGAAAGCAAAGAGGCTTATCCACGCCACGGGCATAAAAGTACTACACAGGGTGCCACGAGCACGTCTCCGTGGTAAAGGTGATCCACAGAGACACCGGGATCAAGGCCCGGTTGCTCGAGCGAGGGCAAAGGCGCTCGCGTTGGCTTCGGAAGGAGACGGGTCGGCGTAGCTAGGCCACGCACTAGGACACCGTACCACCCTTCGGCCGAGCGTACGTAGAGAGGCAACAAAAGGTGAGCGTTCGCCTCGGGCGCGAGGCGCCGTCAGCGAAGTCCGACGAGCCCCCGAGCGACGGGAGTCGACGGACGGAGAAGATGCGTGGCTCACCGCCAACAGTCCCGGAGAGTATCTGCCCGCTCTGGTAGGTGTTTTGTGGCCCGCTCCCGACGCAGCAGGCGAAAACCTCTCGGGAGGCTCCGCGCGCGGCGCCACAGTCAACATCCGCTACCGGGTGAGGGGGTTAAACTTAACTCCCTCTTCCAGCGCTGCAGACAGCGAGGAGGGCAGACATGTCGGGGCATGAGAACGGCAGAAAAGACAGCAAAGCCCGCGCGATTCGCTCGCAGGATTTCAAGCTGGACGGTTGTGCCTTCGCGATCTCCGACGCCAGCGTAGCTCCCGCCGACTGATTCGCCCTCCGCGGTCTCCTGACACCGTGCAGCTCTCGCATTGTGGCGCCCCGCCCTTGGACTGCTTCGACCGGATCCCCACTTTCCTATCTCCTTCTTTTTCCGTCGCTTGCCTGTCTACTTCTCCGTCTATTTTCCTTCTATTCTTTTTATCCCTCCTTCTCCCCACTCCTATAAGGCACTGCGCCGTGTCGCCTGAAGGCAGACAGAAATTAGGTGCCTTTTTTCTCTTTCTTCTAACCTCTACCACCACCACCAAGCCCGCGCAAAGGCAGCGGGCTGGCCTCAATTTCCACAGGACGAACGGTCACGGTTGGTATAAGCCATCCGCGCTGAGAAGGCAAACATCACGCGCAATTTTTTGCTGCTTTTACTGAGTAACACTACGCGGTCATGATTAACGATAACTGTTAAAAACAGTGTCTCCGGTACCACGTGGCCTTAATCAAAGCAGCGTTGCTGTCACCTGCTTCACCTCAGAGAAAGTGTCCAAAATTGGGCAGCGTAGCCGTGTCACAGTATTGACATTTGACGGTAGCAGTAATATGATTGAACTGTCGCCGAGGCGCCGCTTCTGACTGTAGTTATCACTGGTACTACCATTTGTTCTTGTCCCCCTCACGTAACAAAAGACAAACCACCCGTGATGACAAAGTGCATCCGCTCGAAACAACGTAAAACTATTTGTACTCTACATTTTCAACCTAACTGTTAAAGGGACACAAAATTTTGGCACCGCACTTTTTGTGATTGACAAATATTTATAGTCTCCTCATTATCAGCCAGTTTCAGTTTTGGTTTGAGGGATCTTCAAAAACGACAAGCCTCCATGTTCAGTGTTCTGTACCATCGGGCAGTCTTGGACAGTAACTAGTTACGAGTTTTGCGTTACCAGTAACTAGTTACTTTTTTCAGTAAATTGTAACCTGCATCAGTTATTTTTTACTCAGTAACTGTAACGTACCACACAGTGAGTGTTACTTCCGTTTTGAAAATATTAACCAACTGCCAAATGTTTTAAAGGCCATACAATGTTTGAAGACCACGTGCCTGGGTCCATCCTTGGTTGCCAGGAAATCGGTATACAAGAAATGTCTGAAGAGCTTGTTCTATGTCACCTTGAGGATCGATGCGTGCAGTAGTTCCGCACTGGTAGAGCTTCAAGATTATGAGGAAAATAACGCCAGATCATGCGATAAAAAATCATGGCGTCCCCAAGTTGAGTATTTTATATGAGAACATCACAGTAATAAGCGGGAAGGGTGAAGCGGTATGAGCCTTTGGACAGAAGATGAAGAAGCGCGAGGGCCGGGGCAGGAAGGAAGAGGAGGATGAAGTGAAAAATAAAGCAGATTAAGATGGACGCCAGTTCCATACTGAAGCTTTAATGCTGTTCCGTTATTTTAAGTAGGAACACTACATTGCGGAAATAGTTGCATGCTCAGATTCCATCCGGAAAACCAATCGGGGAGCCATGTTGAAAGAATGTTCTTCATTCGTTCACCTTTTTCGAGGCAAGATATGAGAACGGAAACGATAGAGGTGGTTCCTGGGGCTCGCGAGCACATTTAAGGCATTTTTAGGCTCAATAAAGCCGTCGCATATCAGCCATAGGCCGGCGAACTCACTCATGAGTCCACTCACTCGGACCGACTCAGATCAAGTCGTGAGTCGGGGTCTGACTGGGTCCGGACGAGAAATACTTTCGCAAGTCTTAGCCCGAGAGAGTCCATCTGAAGAAAATTTTCATGATTGCGAGTCCGAGTGAGTTCGACTCAGGAAAGTTTTGGTAAGTGTGAGTCCGAGTGAGTCCAAAGCGCAACATGTATTTCTTGAGTGAGTCAGAACGCAGTTTCACTTTTCTTTGCCGAGCTAAAGTCTTATCTAGTCATTTCAAGCATTACTATCAACCTTACCTGCATTCAAGCTTATACTCACAAGTTTTCACGGGTATTCGAAAGCCTTGTCATTCATACACCACTCCAGTAGTTATTGATCAGAGGCGTGAATTACGTAGGTGGAGGCATTGACGCCCCCCCCTCCCCCTGTACTCTTCCGGAGGAGTTGCTGATAAATATAAGTTATGCTATCATGTCTTTCACACTCCGAACTCTTTTTCACCGATACTATGACAAACGGCACAAATAAGAACACGGATTACGTGTGATAATGGTGCTGAAGAGCATTGACGCGTATACACTATGCTCGAAGAAGCTAAAGCTAGACTAACGCACTCATGAGTCGACTAACTCAGACGCACCAGACTCAGATCGAGCTATGAGTCGGAGTGAGTCCGGCTAAGTAGTGGTTCGGGGAGTTCGAGTCCGAGTTAGTCCAAACCTAAAAGTATATTTCATGAGTGAGTCTGATTATATGAGCGTGACTCCCTTCTTAGCGCACAATAAGTTAAGTTTATCAAATCGATGTAGTCTTCAAAAGAAAATAAATAGCAAATGACGTTGAGCGGCGAGTTGGTGACGCCTATGTTCCACGGGTAATTGGCACCATAGTGTCAGAGGAAGTTTACGACGTCACGACGCAGGCATCCGTATACGCTTGGCGAAACATATGCATTACACCGCTCTTGTCAATATTACCTTACTTAGTGGAAGTGTGTTTGTCGGACATCACTATTACATTCACCGATAAGAAGACAAGCTTGCACAGATTTAGTTGAACCGCATGTTGCGTTTTATTGGTGGGAAGAGAGCCCAAGAGTCGTTTACAAGCAGGGAATAAATTTGAGCGCCGCCCACTCCGCGCAGAAAATTGGCGTGGAGGACCCATTCAATTGCATTAGCTCATATACGGGAGTTTTAGAAACATCACGCATTTGATGAATGTCATTTTTTCATTGCGTCACTAATTTGCTTTCCACAAACTTGAACTGCCTGGACATTTCAACAAAACTTCCCACGTTGTTGCTCGGGAAAACACAACATTTTCAGTAGAAACGACGAACCTTTATTTAATACTACACGTGTAGTATTTACAGTGAGAGTAAAAAAGGCATTTACTTTCACAGGAGAGACCATCTATATAGTACGACTCTTCTGCCCAGATTGATTATTGGCAGGTTCATTAGTTTCGGAGAGCGGAGCCAATATTTATTCTTCGTTTTTAACCACCTATAATTGACAACACTTGAAGATGACGATGCGGTCATTGCCAAGTCAAAGTGAAAACAGCGAAACAAGGCAAGGTGTGTAATCAAGGAACACCCACGGCTCTGTAATTATCTGAGTTTTATTTTTACTTTGCTTGACAAGTCACCACATATTCATCCTCATTGTCATATCCGACCAGACAAACTTTCCTCAAACTCTTGACTTCAAGACAAAACTTACACGCTTCGAGTGGACTTCATGCGCATAGACTGTAGCACGGCCGGTCCGCGGAGACGCGCGCAAGGAGCGAGCGGGCGCCTCCAGACTGGCCGTATATAGCTGTGCCTGAAGATATTTGCAGCGCACCGTTCGAGGTCTCTGGCAGGCCACGAAGTCAAGCCTATAGAGTTCCTATTTATGCTACATTTAGGTGACAGAATTGCGCGTAGGTCGACCTAGGAACCACAGCTACGCAGCGAAGCAGCATTTAGTTTTTCCCAATGACTTGCCCATCTTATCGTTGATTGACATCCATATCACGTCACATACCAGCAATAACTTGACACGCCTTGACTAGTGGCGGTACAATCCGATGCTTTCGCGGCAGGGGACAATGTGAAAATACTCCCGGACATCAGCCCGAACATCTTTTTAATTACTGCAGGTAAGTGGTTATATCAAACGGTATGGAGTTGAATGGCCTCAAGCGAATAAGGCCAATGCACGTTTTTTAGATTTGGTAACAATGGTTTCTCACAAAAATTGAGAAGTAATGAAATTATTCAAAGTTCCACGGCAAAACCAAAACACGGGAATGCGGAACGGCCAATTTTTTTAGACGTCCAGAACGAGTCAGCTTCGTTATTTCAACAATCAACTGACTATGTTGAGGGAATGTGTTGGCTGCACTTGAAATTACAGCATGCATCGCGCACATGTTCATGAATGCCAAAGAACTACACCTCTGGTCACCTTGCTGCGCTCATCGGCGCTTCGAAATCGTTTTCGTCATTGATAATCGTTGAATACCTTCATACATTCATAATTACCTGAGGCCGCATTTTCTTTATTTCAGAGCAAAATGGGTTGATAGCATGGAGATCTCTTCAATTCGCACAATTGGCACAACCACCTAGATTCAATAATTAGAAAGTTATTCTCAATTTGCTTGCCGTAAAAAAAAGCAAAGGTATTTTTCGACAAAGATATTAAAGAACCTGGTACACACACACACACACACACCACACACACACACGCACACACACACACACACACACACACACATATATATATATATATATATATATATATATATATATGTGTGTGTGTGTGTGTGTGTGTGTGTGTGTGTGTGTGTGACGCTATGATGAATGGGTGACGTGGCCTGGCTCATACGCCATGTTTATTTGTATACTGCACTTCTTCCTTCTCGGCTTCTACCAATCATCGCTTCATAAGTCACACGATTCCCCCTCCCCCCGAAAGAAGGCATGAATTACGAACAAGGAAAAGTGCACAAGGAGAGGTTGAGAAGTCACAAATGTCAAAATGCACAATCGGTTTCATGGCCCCGTGGTGTACCGTAAGTCTGGTCTTTTGGCAAAATGGTCTACATTCCTATCGGCATACGGTGGCATTACCTTCTCTGCTGCGACATGCAAGTCCCTAGTTGGTGTTGTAATGCGTGAAGTGTATTTGGACGAGTCATACGATGGTACAATGGTGGAATATTTTCTCTGAGGTCTCGTTTGGGAAATAGGCTCACTGCGGGAAGACTTCGCGTAACTCTGATGGGCGAGTTGAAAAGCTTTCCGCTGATGGAGTATGAACAGGTCTTCATCGTATTCCTTGAAACGGCTGATCATTTCTTCTTTGATCTTTTTCCAAGACTCATCGTTCTCGAAGATGTGGGTGAGGCAAAACTTGAATGCCTCACCTGAGATGTAGTCGGTGAAGTTTATGATCATCTCCCGTTCCGACCATGATGCAGCGGCGGCATGGAGCTCGAACAGGTTGAACCAGTCCTGTACGGGTCCGTCGTCCGCTGATCCGGTGTACTTAGGGATGTCAAGGTCGTCTGATGCTGCTGTCATGATGCTTGGTGGTCTTGGTGGTCCACGTTCGGTCACTGCGTCTCGCTGAGGTCTTTGATGATGATGGCCGGGCGATGAAGTGGTTGCGAGGTCTTCATCCTGTCGACTTGTGTGACGCTATGATGAATGGGTGACGTGGCCTGGCTCATACGCCATGTTTATTTGTATACTGCACTTCTTCCTTCTCGGCTTCTACCAATCATCGCTTCATACGTCACATATGTATATACACTGTCTGTTAGATCTCAATATTTGCGCGCTTGTGTAAAAACACGAAAAAACAAGCACTTAAGTATATACATCTTTCCCTTATTAATGAACGAAGCTTTTGTATTGGCAGACTTGGTGCTGTTAGGTTGTATGCGAGGGACTATTGCTTAGCTGCCAACGCGTATTAAGTTCACGTGCTACGTGACGCCAAACATGCTCATAAAGAGTACGCCACACTCGCTGCCATGGCTACAGGTAGCGCTGACGGACACTCCCACGTTTAAATTCACACATAAACCCAATAAAGTGATGGGGGGGGGGGGGATAGCCACCGTGGTAGCTCAGTGGTAGAGCATCGAACGCGTTATTAGAAGGTCGCAGGTTCTTTTCCTGCTCACGGCAAGTTATCTTTTCACGCACTTTTTTTTCTTCACATTTATATTTCAACAGGGTCTAGTAACTTCCCCTTTACACTCCTTGGCATTATTGTCTATCATATCTTATTATTATTATTGTGTGAAAACACGGAAAAATGAGACCCTAAATATAAACTTCTTTCCCGTATATATATATATATATATATATATATATATATATTGTAGAGAAGCCGCCGAACACTGAAATGGGTCAAACTCTCAAGTGTTCTCTAGTGGGTTTACCCAAAAAAAAGACGCCGCTCGCGCTGAGAGTCCGTGCTTGGCTGTTACTGTCGCCATTGTGTATACTCGCTGGGTGCCTGCTAATAAACGCCATAACAAATTAGTGGAGAGTGCTACGATCCCCTTTGATGCCCTGGAAACTGCGTTCACGTACCCTGCAATCTACCATGTCCCACGACACCTCTTAGCAAATGCCTCCTCCCCTGCCACCCCCTTGTCCCGGTGTCCGCAGAATCCGCGATCCACCCATCTTCACGGGCACCGATGGCACTGACGTGGAGGACTGGCTCGCTCTTTACGAGCGCGTGAGCGTCCCCAACAAAATTGACGAGGACGGCAAGTTGACAAACTTGGTGTTTTAACTTGCGGGCGTTGCAAGCTTGTGGTATAACAACCACGCTTCTGATTTCGCAACCTGGTACAATTTCAAGACCGCTATTACCAACGTTTTTGCCGCCCTGCGGTTCGTAAGCTGCAAGCCGAGCAGCGCTTACGCGCACGCGCTCAGTAGGCCGGTGAATCATTCACCAGTTACATAGAAGATGTCCTGAACCTGTGCAAGAAATCCAACGACAGCATGTCCGAATCAGACAAGATCCGGAACGTCATGAGGGGCATTGACGATGATGCCTTCACGATGCTGCTTGCCAAAAACCCACGCACAGTAGCTGAGGTCATCACGCTGTGCCAGAGCTACGTGGAGCTCCGCCGGCAGCGTTCGATGACCCGTCGCTCCACACCACGAGATGCAGGGCTTGCAGGCTTGGAGGCGAGCTGTGATCTGGTGGCACTGCTGGCAGACCTCAAGTCCTTCATACGTGAGGACATCGCGCGGCAGTTCTCTCTCCTGCCCTTTGCCCACCCACCAGCTGCTCAAAAATCGGCCACTACCATTCTTCCACCCATCCGCCGAGCGATTGAGCAGGAAATAGCGGAGGTCATGCCTGCGTACCAACCACAACAGCTTCCGTCCCCTGCGCCCCCAAGTTACGCCCAAGTGGTCGCCCAGCCGCCTCCAGTCGTCCAACCACCCACCCTACTGACTTACGCCGAAGCTGCAGCACGACCTCCATCCTTTGCAGCTGGTATGCCGGCTACGTATGTTGACGTGACCTCTCAGACTCAACTCCAGCACCCCGTGCAGCCTTTCCAGCCACCGTTCCGTCCATCGGCTCTTGCGTCATGGACATGACCTACCCCAGCGAACCGATGGCGCACACCCGACAACCAGCCCATCTGCTTTTTCTGCGGTTACGCCAGTCACGTAGCCCGTTATTGCCATCATGTACAGCCGGCTCCAATTTCTTCGCCTTTTGCTGGCCATTTCAGCCGTCCCTATCACGACGAACCCACGTCTATGCCACCGCCGTCTCGCCCAGGTCCATCTCCTCGAAGGTCGCCGTCTCCACGACGTCGTTCTCTGTCCCCCATGAGGCCAAGTTCGGCTACTCATGAGCGGGAAAACTAGTCATCGCAGTCCCCGAGGCAAGGACTGCGATGCTATTGCGATGTGAAAGCCCTCAGAGCCGCCCATCTAATGTCATAGACTTGCTTGTGGACGGTGTTCATGCACCTGCTCTTATTGACACTGGAGCTGCAGTATCCGTTATGAACAAAAACTTTTGCCGCTTGCTTCGAAAAGTGGCGACGCCAATTTCTGGGTTGTCCCTACGTACTGCCGGTTCACATCGTATCCATCCTTCAGCAGAGTGCACAGCTCGCGTTGTCGTTCAGGACGTTCTGTATGTCGGCCAATTCATCATCATTCCTGCAAGCTCTCATGACGTCATCCTGGGGTTGGATTTTCTCTCCCGCAACGACGCCATCATCCATTGTGCCGCTGCCGAAATTGAACTCTCACCCTTCTCGCATTTGACGCCGGAAGACAGTCCCTCGAAACTGAGTAAGATACTCGTGAAAGACGATACCATAGTGCCTCCAAGCTCGGCAATGGGTGAATCTGTCTACTGCGCTGGACTCTCCGACACAATTGCACTCGTTCCGCCATCCGACCGTGCTTGCCGAAGGAAAGAGTTGCTAGTACCTTTCGCGACCATGCAAATCACCCAGAGCAATCCCGCTATTTTTGTGACCAACCCATCCCCGTACACTGTTACCTTGGTTCGAGGGGAATGTCTCGGCACAGTGGAACCAGTGGATAACGCACAAGTCCTGGACGTACCTGATGACTCGCGTTGTCCCAGTTCGTGTATCGTCAGCGCTGTTTCCACTTATGATTCATCATCTCCTGATGTATTTGGCCCTTACATTGATGACAATCTTACGTCGGTATAGCGTTTCCAGCTTCTGGACCTGCTGTGAGAATATCATTCTTCTTTCGATGTCGGGCGAAGTTTTCTCGGTCGCGCGTCCACTGTTACACATCGTATCGACACTGGTGCTCATACGCCATTACGGCAACGTCCCTACCGCGTGTCGCCTGCTGAACGTCGGGAAGTTAACGAGCAGGTTGACGATATGCTCAGAAGCGACGTTATTCGGCCCTCGGACAGTCCATGGGCATCTCCTGTTGTTCTTGTCGCGAAGAAAGATGGTTCTGTGTGGTTCTGTGTGGACTACAGACGGCTCAATAAGATCACTCGCAAGGATGTTTACCCACTGCCGCGCATCGATGACGCAATTGACAGCCTTCACGGAGCCGAATTTTTATCTTCTCTCGATCTGCGCTCGGAGTACTGGCAAGTACGCATGGCTGATGACGCTCGACCGAAGACTGCGTTCATCGCACCCGACGGCTTGTACGAATTGATTGTCGTGCCGTTTGGTCTATGTAATGGACCTGCGACCTTTGAGCGCATGATGGACGCCATTCTGCGCAGCTTGAAATGGCACACGTGCTTGTGTTACCTCAATGACGTTGTTGTGTTCGCTCCAGATTTCTCCACGCATCTCCAACGTCTGAAAGAACTTTTCGCACGTGTGACCAATGCCGGCTTGCAACTAAATCTGAAGAAGTGCCGCTTTGCAGCACGGCAACTCACCATCCTACGGTACGTCGTGTCTAAGGATGGCATTCTTCCTGACCCAGCCAAGCTTCGGGCCGTGGCTGAATACCCCAAACCTGCGTTCGTCAAAGAACTGCGTAGTTTCGTGGGCCTGTGCTCATACTTCCGACGCTTCATACGAAACTTTGCTACGAATATATCACTGCTGACGAAGCTCCTTGGAAGTAACGGGCCCCTCGATTCGTGGTCGTCTGAGTGTGACGACGCGTTCGCGAAGCTCCGCCATTTGCTGACGTCTCCTCCCATTCTACCCACTACGACCCTACGGCCCCGACGGAGGTGCACACAGACGCCAGTGGTGTAGTCCTCGGCGCTGTCCTGGCGCAGCGCAAACCCGGATTTCCTGAATATGTCGTAGCATATGCAAGCCGTACGCTCACGAGAGCCGAGACAACTTACACCGTCACGGAGAAAGAGTGCCTGGCGATCGTCTGGGCCCTTACTAAGTTTCGACCTTATTTTTATGGTCACCCATTCGATGTCGTCACCGACCATCACGCACTATGCTGGCTTTCATCATTGAAGGATCCCTCAGGCCGTCTCGCCCTTTGCGCTCTTCGCTTACAAGACTACGACACCCACGTGCTGTACCGCAACGGACGCCAGCATGCTGACGCCGACGCCCTTTCGCGCTCCCCTCTGCCTGAAGGTGATGTGCTCTGCTTAGTATCCTCGACTGCTGTTTCTGCCATTGATGTTGACATCATCGCTACCGAACAGTGAAAGGATAATTCGATCGGCCCGCTCATCGACTTGCTCTCTGATCCATCCGCAACGCCATCCACGCGATCCTTGCGTCGTCAAGCTCGCCATTTCGCCATCCGTGACGGCCTTCTACACCGACGCAATTACGACGCCGATGGCCGGCAGTGGTTACTCGTGATACCCCGCAGTCTGCGGTCAGAGATATGTGAATCTTTCCATTCTGATCCGCAATGCGCGCACACTGGGGTATTCAAAACCTACCGTGGCATTCGACAACGCTACTTCTGGCGCGGGATGTACCGCTACGTGCAGCAGTTCATTCACTCCTGCCTCGCTTGCTAACGCCGCAAACCGTCAGCATACATGTCGCCAGCCAGTCTGCAACCATTACCTTGCCCTGAGCGTCCGTTTCGGTGCATAGGTATCGATATGTATGGACCACTTCCTCTGACGTCGGCTGGTAACCGCTGGGCCATCGTCGCCGTAGATCATTTAACGCGATACGCCGAAACCGCCGCTATCCCTGCGGCTACTGCGCGTGATGTTGCGTCCTTCCTACTGCATCGATTTATACTGTACCACGGTCCACCTCAGGAGCTCCTCAGTGATAGAGGCTGTGTCTTTTTGTCAGAAGTAGTCGAAGCCATTCTTACGGAGTGCCATTCTGTCCACCGCAAAACAACTGCTTACCACCCGTAGACGAATGGTCTGACCAAACGCTTTAACCGCACCCTCGGCGACATGCTTTCGATGTACGTCGCCGCCAACCACACGAATTGGGATACTATACTGCCCTTCGTCCCCCACGCCTACAACACCGCCCCTCAGAGCACGACCGGTTTTTCACCTTTTTTCTTGCTGTACGGAAGGCACCCGTCACACACCATCGACACGATACTCCCGTACACGCCTGATCCATCTGAGTGAGCACCTATTTCCGGGACAGCCAGGCTTGCTGAAGAGTGTCGCGAGCTGGCCAAGACATTTACGACGCATGAGCAAGAGCAGCAGAAGAGTATTCGTGATGGCTCCGCCACTTCTGAACCCACGTTCCTTCCTGGTTCTCTTGTATGGCTCTCAATCCCGACCTCTGTAGCTGGCCTTTCTTCCAAACTACTCCCGAAATATGAAGGTCCCTACCGTGTGATCGAGCGCACATCTCCAGTCAACTATCTTGTCGAGCCAATTGAACAATCTTCGGACATGCGCCGTCGTGGGCGCGACATAGTCAACGTGGAGCGCCTGAAGGCTTACTATGACCCGCTCGTAGTGACAAGCTGTTAGGACGCCAGGCGGCTCCCTCTTTGACCACAGGGTAATTGTAAAGAAGCCGCCGAACACTGAAATGAGTCAAACTCTCAAGTGTTCTCTAGTGGGTCTACCCAAAAAAAGGACGCCGCTCGCGCTGAGAGTCCGTGCTTGGCCGTTGCGGTCGCCATTGTGTATACTCGCTGTGTGCCTGGTAATAGACCCCATAAACAATATATATATATATATATATATATATATATATATATATATATATATATATATATATATATATATATATATATATTATATATATTATATATATATATATATATATATATATATATATATATTATATATATATATATATATATATATATAGATATATATATATATATATATATATATATATATATATATATATATATATATATATATAATATATATATATATATAATATATATATGCCTTCTCGCTGATGATGGTTTGTACGGATTGTGGCCCTGTGTGCATAAGTCATTGCGCGACTTCTTTGTTATCCCATTGTACCTTTGATCATTAAATACCCGTAGAAATCGTCGTCTCTTGCCAATATATAATATGAGAGCAAAAATTATCTAGTTGAGTTTGTCTGTATGAGCGTAAAGCTAAACAAAAACATCTTCATTCAAAGAAACACGAAACATTGGCGCTTAAACAGCAATAAAACACGTGCCGTTATTCCGAGATTCATCATCGATGCCCATTTTTTTGTGATTACCTTTGATCGTCTGCTTTTTATCGCATTTTTGTTTTCTCTTTAAAATGATGAAACATCAAGGTAGGCCAAAAGGAATGTCTAGCACTGCCTGTACTTACTTTATTATCAGCCGATAAATTTGTTTCGGACGTTAAGGCTATTATTCATTGAGACAGAAGTAGAGTGACCAATTTTGTGGAAGAGCGATCAACAACGATGAAGCAAAGTAAACGAAGAAGTAGAAGAAGAACAGCAACGCCCATGAAAAACGTGTATATTGATCGGCTCTACCAAAGTCACGTCTTCAGAGGTCCCTCTGCCTATTGTCTTTGGAGAACAAGTCACTTTCCGAAATCGGCGAGGCAAGGACGCTGTGTGGGGACTGCGACCGGTTTCGGCCTATCTCATACCCAGCAATAAGCGTTGATATCGTGTCCTTCAGCATCGACTCTCCCGTCTCCCGGGGCAACTACATGAACTTGGAGAGGCTGGAGCGCACTGTTCCTGCCGAGGCACGCCCTTTCTTGTAGACGAAGTAGCTGTCGGAATGGGCAAGGCAAGGAAACAGCGCAAGGGCTTCGGCTGGTTGCGGCCACTGTCGTATCCAGCAGCAAGCTTGGCCTTCGTGTCTCTCAGCATCAACTCTCCCGACTTCCGGGTCAACTACATGGACTCGGAGAGACTGGAGCTGCACTGTTTTCGCCGAGGTACGATATTTCTTGTGGACGAAGTATCTGTCGGAATCGGCGATGCAAGGAAGCAGTGCAAGAGCTACGGCCGGTTGCGGCCACTGTCGTACCCAGCAACAAACATAGCCCTGTTATCCTTCAGCATCGACTCTCACGACTCTAAGGTAAGCTATATGTACTCGGGGAGGCTGGAGCTGCACTGTTTATACCGAGGGACGCCCTTTCTTGTGGATGAAGTAGCCGTCGGAGTCGGCAAGGCAAGAAAGCCGCGCGAGGAGTACGACCTGTTGCGGCCACTGTCGTACTCAGCCAAAGCCGTAGTCCTCACGCCCTTCGGCATCAACTCTCGAGTCCAGGGAGAAATACATAGCGTCGGATATGTTGCAGCCTCACCACTTCGGCGAAACCACATCATTTGCTATCGGATATCGAAAACGCCCTTTGGAACAACCCTTCACATTCCCGGAGTGCACAAAGGCTTCGCAGGCACCCACTGCTTCCGGTGGCATGCGCAGCGGGTGGATGAAGCCCGGAATCTTCAAGGCTGCATGTAGAGTGCTCTGCCAAGACAATGGAGGGCTACAAGGTATTCGAGACGGTAGTGGTGGTCATCTTGCATTCGAACACGCCAAGAGGACGGTAAAGACAAATCCCAGTATTCCGTCGTCCGTTCCTTGAGAGGGGCCAGTTTAAGGCCGCACAAGCTTAGAAGAGTGAAACTTTGGGCTAGTTGGTATTGCATGATGAAGAACGTACAGCGCGAACACAAGACGGGAATACTAAAGAAGGGACACAGACAAGCGCTTGTCTGTGTCCCTTCTTTAGTATTCCCGTCTTGTGTTCGCGCTGTACGTTCTTCATCGCACAAGCTTCTCGCGCAGAAGTGCCATCGTTGTCTTTGTCGTATGCACTTATCAAAACTATGTTAATATCTTCTCGTCGTTATATTATATGTCTACAGTATTTAAAAATAGGTTCGAAAAAAGTTTGCGTTCATGCATTTTTCGCGTCCGTTCGTTCAATGTGGGCTTCACTTGTATTACTTGGGGGAGGAATACGGATAGTGCGTAATTTTATTAACTTAATGCAAAGACATAACGAAAGGAAGAAGATGGAAAGTTCTGACCTGCATGCCACCAAAGAAGGCGATGTTACAAGCAATAGTGATTCTGCAGAACATTAACTATGTGCGATTGAGGATTGGTCGCTCAAGAATTGGAATATGTCTCACTAAAGACGGCCAGGAAGCTACAATGGGCTTCCAAGACCTGAATGCCGGCCTCATAGTAAGCTCTGCTTTTTGAACGAGTGCAAATGCAGTGCTATATTATAGTGGTGAAATTGTATGAATAATATTCACATATGTAGAGGCTTAAATCTATTGGCAAACACTCACCGTGGACAGCGCTGAAACCTTTGAGAAATAGATTTTTTTGTCCCAACAGTATTCAATACAATAAATAATGGAATTGGCGTGAAACTCACTACCAATCTTCGCAAAATGAATGTGCCCGTGAGTTAGCAATGTACCTTATGTAGATGCGCAATCTTGCTTTTTCATTTTCCTGTAGTGTCTGCCGTTTTGGCATTTTCTTGTATATCTTTGCTGGTAAAGGCTCAGATAAAGGCGGGTGACAGTGCCCGTACTGTCTCTCTCACTCTTGTGAACTTCTGGTTTTGCACTTCCATCTTTTTAAAGTTGGGCAGAAATTGTGGTGCTACGATGAAAACGCAACGGTCCGCCGTATAGCATCTGTTGGCCGAAGCGTTCATCCAAAACTTTCATGTAATAGAGGGGTCCTGCAACAGTTTTCGAGGTAACCGCCGAATGGCTGCATCAGAGTAGCGAAAAAAAAGGGGGACGCTAAAGCTTCGCCTTTAGGAGTTGAATGCGATAAAGATATCTTTTTCACAGTGCATAAAACACTTAGTGCATGAAACCTCTTCGAATTTGATATGCACCCACTACGCGGACTTAAAAAAAAAGGCGCTGTAGCGTGTGCGCCTTTTGTAGTGGTGTACCGGATTTAAACCATGGAGCCATTATGATAATCACCTATTCTGACGCCCGTTAGGAATGGATTCCTGACCACGCAATTTTACTACAATAATTGATGTTGCATTTTGAAGCATGTATACACGGTGCGTGTTTGTGAAGCATGAAAGCTACTTTCACTGCATTTCCAATCAGAAAAGTTATTTTCACAGTTTTCACAAGCAGACGCATAGCCGTGGATGAGTTGGAATTCATGGCCACGCCTCTGCTTGTGAAAACAGGGAAAACTTATTCATTGGGAAAGATTGTATGTACAAAGACTTCGTCGCGTTTTCGCAACTTTCATGTTGTCTTCTACTTTTGAGCCCATGCGTCATGACAACGTTTTCAGACAGTTAGTGCTAGTGGGTTAGAATTAAAACATCTATATCTATGGCAAACAGTGTCCTGCTTTTTTCTACGTGACAATTCCATCCGGTAATTAGTTCATTCTTACAGGTTATATCTGTGGATTGATTCGCTGACCTAGTCAATTCTTCAAACTTTTCCGAGCACCCCAGTTTGTGAAGATTCATGCATTAAGTTTATTTTTCAGTTGGGTTCCTTAAAGCTCGCTTTTCTACAGAATACTTATGCACGGTGTCTCGCAAAGTATTATATAGGATTTACTGTCCTATGCATTTTTCGCTTCCGTTCTACCGTTCATTGTACGCCGATATGCCAGTTTATAATGTGTTAAAGTGAGTGCGCAAAATGTATGTCTTTACAAGTTCAAAATATGTTTTATAAACTACACACTGAAATGCTTCTCGTTAAAACATGGTTAAAAAGAAAGGTATTTGCTTTTCTGTGTTAACTGACGCCTATGTAATATGCTTGTTAGTTTCAAAGATGCCATCTTGTTCTCGGATGTTGTTGAAAAGACTCCGAGGAAAAAATTTTATATTAATTCTCACACTATATGTTACTTTTTGTCAACATCACTTGACAGAGTGCCTTTCGATATGTTTTTTCTCATGGGTTTGCATAGCCTATGGAAGACGCGAATGCAAGACAGCAACGCAGAATTCATTGTTTCTTCGAGCTCACTTTTTATAAGAATGGCTGTTCACCTAAAAAACATTTATGATGAAAGGGGCTTCAAACCGGACTTGTACTCCATCTTGGTAAGGTGCTTGGCCTTTTCACCTGTTGTGTATGAGGTAATTTGAAGAACTCTCGCTGCTTTACTGAACTTCGTTACTTGTCGAGTGTTTCCGTGAAAATGCTAGAGCGCTTATTGTCACTGTGTGATTCTATTTATGTTGCATACAAGTGTAATTTTACGTTCGTTCTAACACACATTGTAATAAATGCCCACAAAGAAAAAAAAACAGAGGCGTGGCCATGCGGCCAATCACCCGCTTGCCGTGCAAACAACCCGGGGTCGATCCCCACGTGGACACAAACAACCCTGCTTTGGTACCCACTCTGGCCGAGAAATTGTTACATTTTATTTATTTTATCTGCATCATTCTCGATTTTTCGGTCACGCATAAGATGATGATTTTTCGCTCACAACCAACGACGCTGACAGTGACGCCAACATCGAAATTTCTGCGATACGAGCTCTTTAACGCTATCGCGTTATTATACAATTCTCAAGTACGCACAGCTAGAATCACCCTTGTTGATTAATTGATCTTTTTCAAAAACGAGTTTTTTCTATTACTTTAAACTTACTTTGTTTGATGGTTTAACACTAACATGCCATTAAGTTCTGTTGTGTTTTATTCATTGATGTTTTCATTTGAATAATGTAAAGTCTTTTCACAATTTGTGCTGGTTTTTTTAGCATGTTTTAAATCATTATCTCACGCGTATACTCATCTGATGTTCATTGCCATTCTGTTGCTATTAAAATTATTATTATTATTTTCTCCTTCCTATTCCTGTTAGAATTTGTATAATAATTGACATTTAGTTCATGTTATTGTTTGTACGGAAAGTGTACCAATTCATGCATGTATTCCTTTTATGCTCCCTTTACGCAATACCCTGTTGGGTCTGTAAAGTATTTTGAATGAATAAATAAATAAATAAATAAATATCAGAGTTTTAACGTTCCAAAACCATCATATGTTCGTGAGAGACGCCATAATGATGGGCACTGGAAATTTCGCCCACATGGAGTTCTTTAACATGCACCAAAATCTGAGCACACGGGACTACACCATTTTAGCTTCCATGGAAAATGCAGCCGAGTTCCTTAGCCACTTGACCACCGCGGTGAGGCGGAATCACGCTTGACAGAGTAATAGAGCGCGGGGCTGTCGGCACAGTTCTTGGCCACGGCTTCTACCTTACGTTAGCTACAACCTTCCGTTCATGCCTAAAATATAGCATGAGCGTCTATCATGCAGTTAGTCCTTCCATAAATGTGCAGGAAACAGCCGCTGGAAGTAGAGCAGCCGGTTGGGCGCTACAGTCAAGTGTGCTTCTATGTGTACAAGTGGAGTCACGAAAATTAGTCGCAAGTTTTAATTGTTGTCATCATTCTCTTGTCCCAACGAGAGCGCTAGAAGGAGGGTATGACACGAGGAGGTGAAGTTACGTCACGCACACGTCCTCACCTAGATACCTTTATCATTTTGTTAGTTTTCTAACGCGCTACTTACTTTCAGTGTGGTAGCCAGCGGGCGCGCTGGCACGTGGAGGCCTTCGACGAAGGCCTGGGTAGCTATGGAGCCCGCGATGCTCGAATAAGCCGGTGGCCGTGAATTTGGCTGTATGGCGTGGTCCTTAAGCTATGCGGCATCAGTTGTACGAAGAAAAGGGAACGTATGTAAAAGTGAGCTGCAGCGCGGTAAACAAAGACACAGAAAACAACTACTGCAAACAGAGCACTGAACTAACAACTGTATTTTTATTGCACGAAGGCAATAAATAGACAAGAATGCAAGCTTACCCGCATGCGCAAAACCCCACATTTAAAGCGGAGACGACGAGAGCATCTTTTTTGTGATAAACTCGTGGTATAAGGAACGCTTTCTATAGACGCGATCTCGTTTCTTTTGAGAGATATCGATGAAAGGCTGACGCAAGATGAGCCTTCTCTCTTCATAGCGAAAGCCTCTTCTATCAAGCGTACAGTTTGTTGCCGATGTTTATACTCAAAACGCCGAGAGCGCAAAAGTTTGGAGAGTACTCGCAAGCTGCACAGTGCAGAGCCAGATTGCTTGCCTGCTTCTGGAGAAAATTGTTCTCGAGCTCCCTGAGACGAGTGTTGAGACATCGACCGGCCTGGCTGATGTATGTTCTTCCGCAGGACAAAGCAACTTCGTACTTAACACCCACTGTACACTTTACAAACCGATGAGTGTGTTTTGTGCTGCACAGGGGATTTTTGAGCCCTTCCCTATTCACAAGTTTGCACATTTGGCCCAGCTTGATTGATATGTGGGGTTTAACGTCCCAAAACCACTATATGATTATGAGAGATGCCGTAGTGGAGGGCTCCGGAAATTTAGACCACCTGGGGTTCTTTAACGTGCACCCAAATATGAGCACACGGGGTTTGGCCAGCTTGTTAAGTACTGAAAACGCCAAAGTTACTTCTAAGCGGATAGCAATTTTCTTGATCCCGTGCGAGATGGCGTGTACGTATGACACTCGTCTTCGTCAAATCACCTGGTTCCCTTCTGGGTAGCTGTGATTTCTGAAATGATTTCAACAACGCTTCCGCAAGGTCTTTTAAAAGCCTGTTGGGGAAACCAGCGTCAGTTATTCTGCCTACTGGAGTGTTCAAACTCGTGTCGATCATGTTATGGCATCATTTGTTTGGACATTCTTCAAGACAACGGACCCCATTGCTTGTTTGTTGAGGGGGCAGAAATAAAAGGAAAAAGGCATTTTTTTAAGTATGAAGTGTATTGCCTGTACACGTGGTCTTTGAGAAAGATCAGGCAAGTGTGAAGGAACTTAGCTCACTGTCCTTCGCAATTTCAGTCGTAAGAGTGAATCTTTCAGCACCCAGCTGAATACAGCGCCAATGCCCACGCTGCAGTTCACATTTAAATATACATCACCACTAGCCCGACGTCGTACGCTTTTGAAGAGGGAATGATTCAATATTATTGAGAATGAATTGCAAATTCTAGACCGTGCGCTGCGTTATAAAGTTGGGCTCGCGTGTTCTCAGGAGCCTCAAATACCTATCGGCTGAGTTTTCTAACCATGCTGACAAAGTGTTGCAGGGCCCCTTCAAGTTGGCGGCACGTCTCTATTTTTACTATTATCTTTTGGTGTAATTTATTCAGGTCAATAAAGCACCAGGCCAATCAGCTCTGCAGAGATAGAATACGTTTCATTGCTGAATAAACAATAGATTTTCCACTTGTTATACGAGGCTTTCCGTAGTGAGAGAAAGACTAGTTTTGTATGGAAGTATGCACGTATATTTTGACAAGAAACAGAAACACGTTTCAGAGGATCTGTCTCAAAAAACAAGTTCACCGATTTTCTCAAAGCGTGAATTGGCATGAATTTGGCCCAGTCACAATATAGAAAGCAACTTTATAGAATAAGGCTTTATAGAAATTTTCAGAGCGTGCCAGTTTCAAATAATTGTTTCCCAGAACATAAGTTTCTCGCAAGTTTCGGACGGAGATGACGATTCCATGCGTGACGGAAAACGCCAACATTTGGGGGGCTTTCATGACACCTGGTGCATGTGCGGCCAGGACTATACGCGAAATAAAGAACGTTATCAATCACGAAACGGCGCTGTTACTTTGTTTGTTTGTGGCTTGTCGACTCTGGCACACAAACACTCTTGGTTTAATAAAATAATAATAATAATAATAATAATAATAATAATAATAATAATACTATAAGAATAATAATAATAACTTATTTATTTATTGTGTAAATACTGCCAATCCTAAAGTACTCATAGCAGGAGGGCATATACAATAGTTGAATACATCAGAACACAAAGTGTGATACAATGGAAACACCAACTAATTATACAAAAAAGTGCAACACAAGAGCGATTAGTGGCACAATAATATAAGAAACGGCTCGCATGATAAACCATAGGCAAGGGAAGAAATAAAAGGAGAAAAAGAGAAAAAAGAAAAAGCATGGTGAGACTATGCTGTAAGCATTTTTACACAGTGGTGCTTGTCGAGCGAGGCGACAAATGCATACTGTGGGTTTCTGGTATTTGAAAAGAAAAAAAGTAAGAGAGACAATGCATGAAGAACTGTGACAGGTGTAGTTTCATACATCAATACAAGAGGGAAAACGACAAAAAAAAACCTGTCTGACTGGGTGTCAAGGAACATTTAAAGTGCAGTTAAGAAATGTGTTAGTGATGTGCTTTTGTATGATATGTAAAGGGAAGGTTATTCCCTTCTCTTATGGTCACATGGAAAAAATGAATTTTTGAAACAGGCGGTATGGAAGGTGTATTCAGTGAGAAACTGCGTATGGTTATGTCTGGTAGGGGGCGTCTTTGTAATCTTGTTATGAAGTATGTGGCTTATGTGACTACTCCACCTAAGGTCCTCAGTTATTGTTAATCCCAAGTGTTTTATGTTCAGTAAGGCGCTTAATTCCGTGTCATTATTTTATACGGGAATAATGATTTATTTCTTTTTCTCGACATTATGAGTAGGTTGATTTTTTTGCATTTAATGTCATTTGCCAATCGGAGCACCATTCGTTACTGTTTGTAAAGCGCGGTCAAGGGCTACATGATCTTCATGCGTGTTGATTATAATATAGATAATGCAGTCATCTGCGAACAGTCTGATGTTGACATGTATATTAGCGGTAGGTCGTTGATGAATATTAAAAAAAAGAACCGGAGCCAATTGTGGTACACCGGATATCTCTTGGCAGTATCAGACGACTGGCCGTCAATTTCAACAAACTGTAAATGATCTTTAAAATAATCAGTTGTCCAAGTATTTATGGGGCAGTTAACTAGCGTTAACTTAAGCTTATAAATTACTTTCTGATGAGTCACTCTGGTCGAAGGCCTTTGAAAATCTAGTAGTATAAGGTCAATTATATTTCTGGAAATCGATGCCCAGGGACAGGTCGTTGAACAAGTTCCAAAAGTTGTGTCACCGTAGACAATCCACGGCGAAAGCTATGTTGGAAGGGCGTTTAGGATAGGACTCAGCGTCAAGGAACGATGTTATGTGTTTGAGAACAACTTGTTCAAGTATTTTAGATGCTGCGCTTGTTATTGAGATTGGCCTGAATTAGCTAGGTCATGCTGGTTCCGGATTTGTGTAGCAGGCGTGATTCGAGCGGTCTTTCCATTCTTTTGGAAACCTACCAGTTGTTAGCGATTTGTCAAAGATTAAACATAAATACTTTGCGACCCATTCTGCGTAATTTTTTAAAAATGGGTTGGGAATATTATCAGCGCCCAGAGCCTTTCTAGGCATCTAAATTAAGCGAAAAATTAAGGATGCCTGACTCAGTGATTGTAATAGGTCTATATTCTCTCTTAGCACATGCCTCCATATGAGGTGTACTGCTCTTCATTGCGTGTGAAGACTGATTGAAAATAAGTATTAAGAGCGTTCGCAGTAGCTAGGCGTTTGCTGGGGGAAGCTGTTTTTTCATCGAATGACTTGGGGTTGAGGTAGTTCCAGAATTTTGTAGGTGATGTTTATATGACAGTTGTCAGTTTGTGACTAAAGAAATTTTCTCTTGCGGCCTTTAAGTTACTTAGCCTAATGACTGCATCGTCAATGGTTGTTTTTTGTTGACGTAGTAAACTTTTTCTTAAGTGATTTTCTTAGTCGCTGCACCATTTCGTTTGCAATGAATGACGTCACGCGTGATCCATGGGTTATGTTTCTCTATCTTTTTTGCTTTTAAGGGTCCGAACTTTTGAATGCAATGTGAGACAATACTCTTTGAACGTATGCCATATATTCAATATCAGTTGAAGCCTGGCAGGAATCTATTGGTGAAGGATGATAGTTCATGTGAAAGGTGGTCAATGATGCTAGTATCGTCAGCATTGTGAAAGTCGGGAAAGGATTTAAGCACCGATTTGGAGCCTTTTTTGTTGACTGGTTACTACACATCACCATCTTGTGGTCCGATATTCCGTCTGTTACGTCTATTTTATTTCTTTCAAGAGAAATTGATTGATTGATTGATTTGTGGGGTTTAACGTCCCAAAACCACCATATGATTATGAGAGACGCCGTAGTAGAGGGCTCCGGAAATTTTGACCACCTAGGGTTCTTTAACGTGCACCCAAATCTGAGCACATGGGCCTCGACATTTCCGCCTCCATCGGAAAAGCAGCCGCCGCAGCCGGATTTGAACCCGCGACCTGCGGGTCAGCATCCGAGTACCTTAGCCACTAGACCACCGCGGCGGGGCTCTTTCAAGGGAAATTGACTGCTCAAGAAAATCAGATCTAGTATGTTCCCACCAAACATATGATTGCAACTAGGCGTATTAACTGCTTGGTGTAAGTTGAAGTCTAACATAATATCTAAAATAACATCTGAATGGGCGGAATAATGCGCCATTGTTAACCAGTTGATATCAGGTAGATTGAAATCCCCGAGAAGGATTACTCGGCCCTGTCGAAGGTGAATATGCATGTATTTGTACAACAAAAGCATGGTGTCAGTGTCAGCAGCGGGACTTCGATAAACACAACCGACAATAATTGAATAGCAGCTGAGTAAAAGTTTGCAGAATATTGCCTCTACTCCTTCAACATGAGGTAGTGGCGTAAAATTTAATTTTTTGCTTATTAGTAACGCAACTCCACCCCCCATGTCTCTCTATCCTTGCGTAGAATCGCGTAATTTGGAGGAGTTACTTCCACATCTAGGATATCAGGGATAGCCATACTTCAGTGCTACCTACAAATTCTGGTTATAGCGAAATGAGCAGATCTTCCAGGTAGTCTTTTTTGTTTAAAATGCCACGCGCATTGATGTTTAAAAACGTTATTTCTGATTCGTATTTTGGCGGCGTGAGCGCAATGTCCGCGCATCGTCTTGACTGTTTTTTAATGATGATGATGAGGATGATGATGATCATCTTGCATAGGTGGCACTTGCCCACACAGGGAGTTCGGCCAAGAACCGGGCGGCAGAATCTTCCGGTTAGTCAGTTTGTATGTCAAAGCATCGATTGGAGTTAACAGTATGACACAAAACATATCGTAAAGTTGTATGAAAGGGGGATGGGCCGGTAGTCTCGCTTGACAACTTCGTTGTCTTCGCTTTGCAGTGTTAAAATGGACAATTGAGTACTGCCATTTTGCTGCTATAATAAACAGAATTAGTGAACAAACATAATGTGCTGCTTTCACTGCACTCGTTATTATTCAAGGTTACCTTCAGACATATGAAATCTTTCCAATGAGAACAGTGTATGCTACCTTGCAAAATGTTTGCCAAACAAGGTTGTCTGACAGTTCCTGAAGAAGAAATAGAAGAAGAAAAGTAGTGCCCGTGAAGGACGCGTCTTCTAATCGGGTCCGCCACATTCTTGTTTCTTGTCCCGCTGCAGTGGCCTAGTGGCTGAGGTACTCGGCTGCTGACGCGCAGGTCGCGGGATCAAATTACGGCGACGGCGGCTGCTTTTCCGATGGAGGCGGAAGTGCTGTAGGCCCGGGTGCTCAGATTTGGGGGCACGTTAAAGAACCCCAGGTTGTAGAAATTTCCGGAGCCCTCTACTACGGCGTCTTTCATAACCATATGGTGGTTCTGGGACGTTAAACCCCACATATCAATCAAGCAATCACTCAATCAATCAATAAATCAAGAAACTCGCCTACGTGCTGCCTCTGTGAATGACGTCCCCGTCATGGAGGTTGGCGGGAAACAAGTGGAGCTGGCTCTGTGGGACAATGGGACATGTAGTCAGACAACGAACGGGGTCGGCCGTTTTCGAAGCCCTACATCGATGTCGCCCTTATCGCTTCTGCAGCGTCGGCTCTTCCAGCTCTCGGAAAACGACCTAGAATTGGGAAGACCTATGCAGCCACGCTTCTGCACCAGTGGTTTCAACGCCAATGCGGTGAACAAGAAGGATCTGCGCAACAACCTGCGTACTCTTCCAGACTCATGAGGCTGAAGTGGAAGAGGCAGGGGACAATGGCTGGTTGCGCCGATGTACCGGAATCGTCACCACCAGATTTAACGCCAATTCCTGCGACTTCGATGAGAACGAGTTCTGTAGGAGACCACAGCTGCTCTTTGACTTTTCTAGTGTGGCCTAAATCTTTTCGGGGACCATGCAACTGCACAAACAGACGCGAGACTGTCGAAGACCCAGTGAAAGAGGAACGAGGACCCGGAGCCCTCAACTATGGCGTCTCTCATAATCATATGGTAGTTTCGGGGCATTAAACCCCGCATATCAATCAATCAAGAAGAAAGAGGACAATGAGTGGTTGTCATCAGACTACCGACATCGTCCTTTTCTGTTACAACACCGAGTCACCCAAATCCCTGAAGAGCATCCAAGAGTCGGGGAGACCAGAGATATGATACTTCTGCTCTGGCGAGCTCAACGTTTCCAGGGGAAACAAGTGGACGGACTAAACGGCCCGCGCACGCAACAGAGTCACCCAAGGCTATAAGCAAAAGAAAGAGGGCTTCTACAAGTTGCGACCACTGTCAAAGAAATACCTTCGCGATGCCTCGATCCTTCACTTGCGGGCAGAAGCCTGCACGGCCGAGGAAGGGTGCCTCATGCAGAAGTGGAAAGTAATGGCTTACGTGGAGGTTTATAGAATAAACCTCACCCGTCCAGATAGAAACCATTTGAGGCTGATACACTTCTTGCGCTGTAGTGTCTTGTCGTGTACTTTTTATTGAACGTATACGTGCCGAAACCCCGTTCACTCTGCATGCAGATAAGTAGTATTGAGAAAAAAAAACATCCGCGTTTGACGTAGACATTTTCCTTGTATGTTAGACTCTCTGCTCGCCTTATGCACATCAAAGCTGTAATATGTAGTTTCAGCTGTTGTTATTGTTTTCTGCACATGGCTCGTACCAAATGGAGGGGATTGGCCGAGTATAATGTAAACTTTCCCGATACTTTTCGCAATATTTCATTCTTAAGAACACTAGTTACTATATATGATTCGAAGGGCCATTAGCAAATCTAAAAATATGTATTGAGACCCCAATTTAGCAAGAGAATAGTTTAGTCTGAGTGATATATTTCAGAAACGCGAATAAAACATCTCTGTGGCTGTACCTTAATGTAGAAGCTCCAAAAGTAACAAGAACAGGTTCTAAAAAAAATTAGACCCTGTTTTTAAGAGGTGTTGCTAGTTTGTATATATGAATAAATGAAAACGGTGACAAGATAATCAGAATTGACTAATTGTTTGTTCTTCATTACAGTCAATGCATATTGGGTAATTCAAAAAACCTCATCTATGCAAGTAAAATTTTGGGGAGGTAACGCGTCAATAAAATTTTGTTATGGCAACTTCCATCATTCTGAATTGGGCAGTTCGCTGCACCGGCGAAATCACAAGTGGTTCTTTTCCAGAGAAGGGACAAAAATTTTTAAAGGGACACAAAATTTTTGGCGCCACACTTTTTGTGCAATGGGTTGATGCGCACCTGTTAGTCATACACGGTACATTTTTAGCTACAGCACGCGACTCACAAATATTTACAGTCCTTTCATTATTGGCCAGTTGCATTTTCGGTTTGAGGGAGCTCCCAAAACGACAAGCCTCTATTTTCAGTGTTTTGTACCATCAGGCAGTCTTGGACAGTAACTACTTGCCAGTTTTGTGTTACCGGTAACTTGTACTTTCTTCAGTAAATTGTAACTTGCATCAGCTACTTTTTCACACAGTAACCATAATGTAACGCACAGTTAGTGACTTCCGTTTTGAAAAAGATTAGCCAACTACCGAACGTTTTAAAGGCCACACAGATTTGAAGACCATGTGCCTGGGTCCATCCTTGGGTATACAAGAAATGTCCGTAGAGCTTGTTCTATGTCACCTCTAGGATCGAGTGTGCGGTAGCTCTGCACTGGCAGAGCTTCCAGATTATGAGGAAAAGAACGCCAGTGGCGACAAAAAATCATGGCGTGCCCAAGTGAGTATTTTATACGTGGGAATATCACAGTAATTGATTTACCTTTTGTTAACAACCACAATGATTGCGTGAATTATGGCCATCCTTGTTTCAACTCCGCGACACTATCGCTAATGCTGAGTTCGATGTTGCCAAACTTGAACTGCTTGGACGTTTCAGCAAAACTTCCCACGTTGTTGCTCGGGAAAACACAATACTTCAGTAGCAGCGACGAACTTTTATTTATTACTACACGTGTAGTATTTGCAGTAGTAGTAAAAAAGGTACTTACTTTCACAGGAGAGACCATTATATAGTTCGATCTACTGCCAGATTGAATAATGGGAGGTCATGATTTTTGGAGGGTGAAGCTAATATTTATTCTTCGTTTTTAACCACCTATAATTGACGAAACTTGAAGATGACGATGCAGTCATTGCCAAGTCAACCTGAAAACAGCAAAAGAGGGCAAGGAGTGTAATCAAGGAACACCCACGGCTCTGTATTTATCCCTGAGTTTTACTTTTACTTTGCTTGGCAAGTCACCACATATTCATCCTCATTTTCATATCCGACCAGGCGAACTTTCGTCGAACTCTTGACTTCAAGACCAAACTTACACGCTTCGAGTGGACTTCATGCGCATAGGCTGTAGCACGGCCGGTCCGCGGAGACGCGCGCAAGGAGCGAGCGGGCGCCTCCAGACTGGCTGTATAGCTGTGCCTGTAGATATTTGCAGCGCACCGTTCGAGGTCTCGGCAGGCCTTGGAGTCAAGCCTATAGAGTTCCTATTTATGCTACCTTAGGTGACAGAGTTGCGCGTAGGTCTACCTAGGAACCACAGCAACACGGCGAAGCAGCCAATGCATCTTTTAGATATGGGAAAAATGGTTTCTACCAAAAATTGAAAAGTAATGAAATTAATCAAAGTTCTACGGCAAAACCAATACACGAGATTGCGGAACTGCAACTTTTTCAGACGTCCAGAACGAGTAAGCTTCATTATATCAACAATAAACCGACTATGCTGCGTGAAATTGTTGGCTGCGCTTGAAGTTACAGCATGCATCGCGCACATGTTAATTAACGCGAAAGAGCTACACCTCTGGTCACCTTGCTGCGCACTTCGGCATCCGGAATCGTTTTCGACATTGATACTGTTGGACTACCTTCATCATTCATAATTACTTGAAGCCGCATTTATTTATACAAATCAAAATGGGTTGATAGCATGGAGATGTCTTCAATTCTCACATTCGGCACAACCGCCTAAATCTAATAATTAGAGTTATTCTCAAGGTGTTTGCCGTAAAAGAAAAAAAGCAAAGGTATATTTTTCGAAAATTTTGGACAAACATGTTAAAAAACCTGGTACACACACACACACACACACACGCACACACACACGCATAAATATACATATATATATAATATATATATATATATATATATATATATATATATATATAACTGTCTGTTAGATCTCATTATGTGTGTGCTTGTGTCAAACACGAAAAAAACGAGCCCTTAGGTATACCCTTCTTTCCCTTAATATTTAACGAAGCTCTCGTACAGGCAGACTTGGAGCTGTAGGTTATATGTGGGGGACTATTGGTCAGCTGCCAGCTCGTAATATATCACGTGCTACGTGACGTCAAACAGGCTCATAAAGGGTGTGCCACACTCGCCGACATGGCTACAGGTAGCCCTAAGTGACACTCGAACGTTTAAATTCACATATAAACCCAATAAAGTGGCAGGGGGGGGACAGCCACCGTGATAGCTCTGTGGTAGAGCATCGAACGCGTTATTGGAAGGTGGCAGGTTCGTTTCCTTCTCATGGCAAGTATATTTTCATGCACTTTACTTTTTCAATTTATATTACAATTGGGTCTAGTAACTTCCCTTTACATTCCTTGGCATTATTGTCTGTTATATGCCATTATATTGTGTCAAAACACGGAAGGAAACACGACCCTTAAGTATAAAGTTCTTTCCTGTATATAATCTTATATAATATATATATAATATATATATATATATATTATATAATTATATATATATATATATATATATACTAATGCCTTCTCGCAAATGCTCGTACGGATTGTGGCTCTGTGTGCATAAGTCATTGCGCGACTTCTTTGTATCCCATTGTTCCTTTGATCATAAAATACCCGTAAAAATTGCCGTCTTTTGCCAATATAATATGAAAGCAAAAATGATCTAGTTGAGTTTGTCTGTATGAGCGTAAAGCTAAACAAAAACGTCTTCCTTCAAAAAACACGAAACATGGGCGCATAAACAGCGGTGAAACACGTGCCGTTATTCTGAGATCATCATCGATGCACATTTTGTGATTACCTTTGATCGTTTGCTTTTATCGCATTTTGTTTTTTTTTGAAATCATGAGAAATCAAGGTTGGTCAAAAGGAACGTCTAGCACTACTTGCACTTTGTTATCAGCCGATAAATTTGTTTCGGACATTAAGGCCATTATTTATTGAGACAACAGTACAGTGACCAATTTGTGGAACAGCGATCTTGAACAATGAGGCAAAGTACAAGAAGTAGAAGAAGAACAACAATGCCCGTGAAAACGTGTATATTAAATCGGCTCTGCCAAAGTCACGTCTTCAGAGGTCCTTCTGGTAATTGTCTTTGGGAAACAAGTCACTTTGCGGAATCGGCGAGGCAAGGACGCTGTGCGCTGACTGCGACTGGTTGTGGCCTTTCTCGTATACCCAGCAAAAAGCGTTGATATTGTGTCCTTCAGCATCGACTCTCCCGACTCTCGGGGCAACTACATGAATCGGAGAGGCTCGAGCGGCACTGCTCCTGCTGAGGCACGCCCTTTCTTGTAGACGAAGTAGCTGTCGAAATGGGCAAGGCAAGGAAACAGCGCAAGAGCTTCGGCTGGTTGTCGCCACAGTCATATAAGCAGCAAGCTTGGCCTTCGTGTCCTCAGCATCAACTCTCCCGACTCCTGGGGCAACTACATGGACTCGGAGAGGCTGGAGCTGCACTGTTTTCGCCGAGGTACGATATTTCTTGTGGACGAAGTATCTGTAGGATTCGGCGATGCAAGGAATCAGCACAAGGGCTACGGCCGGTTGTGGCCATTGTCGAACCCAGCAACAAACATAGCCCTGCTATCCTTCAGCATCGACTCTCACGACTCGCGGGAGAGCTATTTGTACTCGGGGAGGCTGTTGCTGCGCTGTTTCTACCGAGGGACGCCCTTTCTTGGATGAAGTAGCCGTCGGAGTCGGCAAGGCAAGAAAGCCACGCGAGGAGTACGACCTGTTGCGGCCACTGCCGTACCCAGCCAAAGCCATAGCCCTCACGCCCTTCAGCATCAACTCTCTTGAGTCCAGGAGAAATACATAGTGTCGGATATGCTTCAGCCTCAAGACCTGAGCGGGCCCACATCAATTGCTATCGGATATCAAAAATGCCCTTTGGAACAACCCCCCATATTCCCGGAGTACACCAAGGCTTCGCAGGTACTGTTAGGGGTCGGAAGGGGGAAGTTGCTGATGATGGCACCCCACCGCTGCCCGAGTTGTTAAGGTTCGGAAGGAAGGTCGCTGGAAGATACGAGAACAAAACAGGTTATGGCACTATTTACACATTTACAGAAAAGAAAGGTTAGTGGTTTCACAAACCACGAGCGTGGTGGTTGAACCGTTACATGGTCCAGAGAGACGATCTGCACTCTACGGCGTCGTTATAAGCCCTGTCGGGCTCCTCCTCCAGAGTGGAACACCAATCAACACACACAACAGGTGGGGGACGAGCATGCACGGTCCGCGTGAACGTCCAATATTGAGTCGTGAACACGGCACTGCAAGGTGGCGCCAGCAGGGCTCTTCCTCGTCGTGGTGTGCCGCTAGTCGAGAGGTCCCATGGTCCTGACAGCATACCTCAAAAGGTCCGCTGATCGGTTCACTCAATTAGCGGGTTGATTTGCGGTGGCCGCTGCGGTCTCTTCCAGGAAGATGCTTTCTTTTTGTCCTCTTGGAACTGTTTACGATGTCGTGGCGACACGACGTCTCATCCTCCGGCTAGCAGGGACAATGCCTGGCGGGCATAGGCAACCGGCCGGTCGGCTACTTGATTGAGGATTAAAAGGAGCGCCGCTCTCCTGTCAACTCTGGCGCCGGTCGCAACAGCTTCCCCGTCGCCAGATGAATCCGAGGGCATCAGTCACCGCTTCTGCTCGAAGAGACGATAAAAGGGTCCGCATTTGAAAGACGGGAACTCGCCTTTGCTTGCCGCATTGTCTGGTTAATTGTTCAAATCTTCGACAGCGTCTGGCAGACTGGGTGCCGAAGGGATTGATAGCCTTCCCCGTGGACCGGCTTACGCACAACAGCGACTGCCCAGACGAATTTCCAGGCCAAACTTAACAAGTCCTCTGCCGCCCGGAAAATCTCGGCTGGCCAGCGCTCCCAACCGCTGGGCACGAAGAGAATGTTTGGGGACGAGGACGATGGCCCGGTTTTTCCTCCAGCTGCGAACTCGAAACCAACTTCCAAACCAGCTCACAATGATGAACAACAGCAAGGCCAACCACACAACACAATACCATGCTGCAGCCAAGCACAATGGACTCGCTTAGGACCCTCCAGGCTTCTCAAGAAACGCAAACCAATTCTACTCTGAAATTCGATTGAATTTCGTTCCGCCAAAGTTACAACAATCATGGATGTGGAGATGCTTACCAAAGATGGAATCAATTGCCGTGTGATAAAGCACACAAAGGCAAACATAATTTGGCCCCATATAACCGTAATCCCATTTTTACAAAACTAGCTTTCTCCTACCATCCGCACTACTAAGTTGTAGCTTACATCTAATTTCATTACTAATTTCATGAAACACAACCAACTACATGGTTTTACACGAAAGCTGTCCGACACTATACACAGGTATCTGGGCGCATTCTCTATTCTCTCAATAACCGAACTGTGTAAATCCTTAAAACGCATCCCTAATCTCAACGTTCGGTATATAACATAACGCTCAGCTAAAGAATTCACCTGACCCCTGAGCACATACTAAAATCACAAAGAGAAATGCAACTCGTGTACTAACACGCTCATTAACTGAATGTAGCCTCATGTCAGCCCATGTTTTTTAAGAAATAATTGGACTTTGCTGTGTGCCCTAGCACGACATCATACTCTCATTCAAAGAGCGCTAGCATACCACACGCACCTAACCAAAGGTCATATCCCTATAACCTACGCACTACTAAGTACGCGTCTGAACTCTAATGTTCAAGAAGAACAACACGCAATAAATAACGCTAAATGCCGTACACGTCATGAGCACCTAATAAAACATGCGTATGTTTTGTGCTAAAACCCTGTATTGAATGATTCTCAAACATGAACATTTCGAAAATCGCTTTTGGTTTTATTCTAAAACCTTCCTAAACATTGCTCAATTACTCTATTTAAGACGGCATGCGATGTCGCGCTACAGTAAAGGCACGAAGCATAGAAACTCCGGCGCCGCTCGACGATGCTACCGCGCTTTCAAAACTAGCAGGCGTACCAAAACTGCATTTGCAATTTGCGTGCTCCTATTTCAAAACTCCCTTTCACGCAGTCAGTTGACCGAGGCGGGTCACTGCTTTCGCATAACGCTTAACAATTTAACTCGAAGTCCTCCCAAAGTTTACAAAAAAATATTGGAGTGAAAAACCAACTAAACAAACAAGCTGTGGAGACGGCACAGGAAAACTACATTGAAACCAAAAATAAGCAAACAAACATGCTTCTCAAAAGATTCCTTTGTCCGACTTTCCAGCTTACAGTCGGCCCTCACTTCAATCGCACACGTGGCGGTCACGATCTTGCCGGATTTTCAGAACGCCCGAGGCAACTTCGCGCAAGTGCTACAAGCTGAACGGTGCAGTCACGCATCATTCGCGATTTCAGCCTGCCCTTGTCAGGTTCGCGGAGGGGACACCAGCGATCCGCAGAAAAGAGTGACGATGCCCTCTTTGGGCTTGCACCCGCGCGGTGCTTCGTTATTGTGGCCTTTTTCTTAGGACCCTTTCGACACTCCTGTCCGCGGAAAACCTTAAACCTCTGCCGCGTATTCTGTCACGAGGATGCGCGCTGTGGCCTACCCTTTCGTCGCTTCGCTTCTTACGGCAACGTTTGCGACCGACCCTTTCCTCACAACTAGGAAATTGATCTCGGGTTGCGGTATTGCTGGCTTTACACCTCAAGGGTATCTGCGACACCTGCCACCTTACTTCGGCCCTTCGGTCTCTTAGCAATGTTGTCATGTCGGGCCGATTCACCGGTGCTAAGCCTGCACTCGCTGGCGCCCTGAACCGTGTGAACCATGTTGTGGATAGAACCGAACGACCCGCGCTCCCCACATAAATTCATTCGCGAACCGCTTTTCCTTACTTTTCGTCCGGTTGCTCGGACGCATGCAAACCGACTTTGACGTCGATGCAAAGTTAGTACTACTTGCTACGATCAAAGCTTTTGCGCCCTCCTTTACACGCGTAGTACTGTTCGTCTCCCTCGCGGTTTTGCAACGTCTCTTTCGTCTGCGCCGCTTCTGCGGCTCGTTGCCGAGCTTTCCGATTTGATCCCAAGCTCGTCAACTCTCTCACAGTATTCGTCAGCTGTCAAACACTCGCCGTCTAAGTGATTTTCAAAAAAACAACCTATTTCGCAATATAGACCGGCGGACAGCTGAAGACACTTTAGACCAATGCCGCTGCTTGAACAATGTCGCTGGCATTCCTGGGAGCTATCTGCAGCTGCGTCTTTGCCCTCACTCTCAACTTTGGCTGCTTCTCCTGAGCTTTCTCCGGTGTTCTTGATTACTTCCACATGTCTGCAAGATTCACCGTCACAACAAACACAGTTGAGATCTGTGCCAGATTGTCTACAGCTATTCTAGCCGTTCCGCTACCAGTTAACAGGCACAGCACCTCGTCGCACTCGCTCTGGCCTTCGTCGGCCTCTCTACTCAGCGCAGCATCATTCGCAGCACTAAAACTCAATTCGCCTTTGAATCTGCTGCTATGTTCACACGTGCTAGCCTTCTCTAAAGCTCTGGGCTGCACCTCGCACTTCTCGTGCGCTACACTTGCGAATGGCTGAAACTTCCGCCTCATTGCCTCGATTTTCTGTTCCAATTGTTCGAGCACCAAGGCACGTGCTCGATCACGCTCTTTTATATCCCTTATTCCTTTTTCTCTTTCTCGTTTCTGCTTTCGTTCCTCGAACCCTTTCAAAGCTTTTAACGCGTATCCAATATCCTCCTCACTGGCGCTTTCCAAAAATAGCTCTAAAATTTCGAACCTGCCCATTCCTCCTTAACCTTCATACCAGGTCTTCGCAAATATACAAAAGATCATCTTTTAGCAGTGTCTTCACCTCCATGATTGCCGTTGTACTTGGTCCTGCATCTCACACAATGTAGGAGATCCCTCTAACACAAATAGGTGATCTCCCTAACTCACACACAATCCAGCTTCTAATCAACTCACACTCAAGAAATGAAGCCTGGAAAGTTATAGCAAAGACCAAGCACGCACCACAGGGCCACACCTCTCGTGAAGTCCATCTCACCGCAGCCAACCAATTGTTAAGGTCAGAAGGATGGTCGCTAGAGGATACGAAAAACAAACCAGGTTTATGGCAATGTTTACACATATTTACAGAAAAGATATATTAGTGGTTTCACAAACCACGAGCGTGGTGGTTGAACCGCTACTTGGTCCAGAGCGACGTCCAGCACTCTGCGGCGTCGTTTTAGCCCTGTCAGGGCTCCTCCTCTCCGAGTGGAACACCAATCACACGACACACAACAGGTGAGGGGGACGAGCATGCCCGGTCCCACGTGAATGTCCAATATTGAGTCGTGAACACGGCACTGCAAGGTGGCGCCAGCAGGGCTCTTCTCGTCGTGTGTGTGCCGCTGGTCGAGAGGTCCCACGGTCCTGACTGCATACCTCAAAATGTCCGCCGGTCGGTTCACTCAATTAGAGGGGTGATTTGCAGTGGCCGCCGCGGTCTCTTCCAAGAAGATGCTCTCTTTGTTGTCCTCTCTGGAACTGTTTACGATGCCGTGGTGACACGACGTCTCATCCTCCGGCTAGCAGGGACAATGCCTGGCGGGCATAGGCAACCGGCCGGTCGGCTACTTGATTGGGAATTAAAAGGAGCCGCCGCTCTTCTATCAAACTCTGGCGCCAGTCGCAACAGCTTCCTCGTCGCCAGATGAATCAACGAGGGCATGAGTCACCGCTTCTGCTCGAAGAGACGATAAAAGGGTCCGCATTTGAAAGACGGGAACTCGCCTTTACTTGCCGCATTGTCTGGGTAATTGTTCAATTCTTCGACAGCGTCTGGCAGACTGGGTGCCGAAGTGATTGAGAGCCTCCCCCGTGGACCGGCTTACGCACAACGGCGACTGCCCAGACGAATTTCCGGGCCAAACTTAACAGTAACCCACTGCTTCCGGTGGCATGCGCAGCGGGTGGACGAAGTCCGGAATGCTCAAGGCTGCACGTAGAGGGCTCTGCCAAGGCAAAGGAGGGCTACGAGGTATTCGACACGGTAGTGAGGTCATCTTGCACGCTAACATGCCAAGAGAACGGTAAAGACAAATTCCAGTATTCCGTCATCCGTTTCTTGAGAGGGGCCAGTTTAAGGCCGCACAAGCTTCTCGCGCAGAAGTGCCGTTGTTATCTTTGTCGTATGCACTTATCAAAATTATGTTTTATCTTCTTCATCATTATATATATATATATATCTACGGTAATTATAAATAGGTTCGGAAAAACTTTGTGTTCATGCATTTTTCGCGTCTGTTCGTTCAATGTGGGCTTCACCTGTATTAATTGGGGCAGTAACATGGATAGTGCGTAATTTTGTTAACTTAATGGAAAGACATAACGAAAGGAAGAAGATGGGAAATTCTGACCTACATGCCACCAAAGAGGGCGATGTTACAGCAACATAAATCCGCAGAACATTAACTTTGTGTGATTCAGCATTGGTCGCTCATGAATTGAAATATTTGTCAACAAAGACGGCCAGGAAGCCACAATGGGCTTCTAAGACTTAAATGCCGGCCTCATGGTAAGCTCTGCTGTTTGAACAAGTGCAAATGCAGTGGTACATATTTGCGGTCAAATTGTATGAATAATATTCACATATGCAGTTGCTTAGATCTATTGGCGAAAACTCACCGTGGAGAGCGCTGAAACCTTTGAGAAATAATTTTTTTTTGTCTCAACAGTATTCAATACAATAAATAATTGAATTTGCATTGAAATTCACTACCGATCTTCGCAGAATGAATGTTGCCCGTGGATTACCAATGTACCTTATGTAGATGCGCAATCTTGCTTTTGATTTTCCTGTAGCGTCTGCCGTTTTGGCATTCTCTTGTATATCTTTGCTGGTAAAGCCTCAGATAAAGGCGGGTGACAGTGCCCGTACTGTCTGTCTCGCCCTTGTGAGCTTGTGGTTTTGCGCTTCCATCTTTTAAAGTTAAACAGAAATTGTGTTGCTAGCATGAAACGCAACTGTCCGCCGTGTAGCATCTGATGGCTGAAGCGTTCATCCGAAACTTTCATGTAATAAAGGGGTCCTGAAACTTTTCGAGGATCCACCGAATGGCTGCATCAATTAGCAAAAAAAAACAGTGGAGGCTTAAACTTCGCCTTTAGTAGTTGAACGCAATAAAGGTATCTTTTCGCAGTGCATAAAAACACTTAGTGCATGAAACCAAATCGAATTTGCTATGCACCCACCACGTGGCCTTAAAAAAATAGGCGCCGTAGCGTGTGCACCTTTTGTTGTGGTGTACCGGCTTTAAACCATGGAGCCATTATGACAATCATATAAACAGACGCCCGTTGGAAATGGATTCCTGATCACGCAATATAACTACAATAATGATGTTGCATTTTGAAACATGCATTCCCGGTGCGTGTGTTTGTGAAGCATGAAAGCTACTTTCACTGCAGAAAAGTTATTTTCACAGTTTTCACAAGCAGAGGCGTGGCCGTGGATAAGTTGGAATCAACAGGACACGCCTCTGCTTGTGAAAACAGAGAAATCTTATTCATTGGGCAAGCTTTTATGTACAAAGACTTCGTCGCATTTTCACAACTTTCGTGTTTTCTCCTAAACTTTTGAGCCTATGCGTCGTAACAACGTTTTCAGCCCAGTTAGTGCTAGTTTGTTAGAATTAAAACATCTATATCATGGCAAACAGTGTCCTGCTTTTTTTTAACGTTTCAATTTCCATCCGGTAATTCATTCTTACAGGTTAATTTTGTGGATTGATCCGCAGACCTAGTCATTTCTTCAAACTTTCCGAGCGCCCCTGTTTATGGAGATTCATGCATTAGGTTTATTCTTCAGTGGGTTCCTTGAAGCTCGCTTTCTACAGAATAATTGTGCATGGTGTCTCACAAAGTAATATATAGGATTACTGTCTATGTTTTTTTCGCCTCCGTTTTACCGTTCATCGTACGCCGATGTGCCAGTTTATGATGTGTTGAAATGAGTGCGCAAAATGTATGTCTCTACAAGTTCAAAAACAATCTTTTATGAACTACACACTGAAATGCTTCTCGTTAAAACATGGTTAAAAGAAAAGGTATTTTTCTTTCCTTTGTTAACTGCCGCCTATGTGATGTGCTTGTTAGTTTCAAAGATGCCATCTTGTTCTGGGATGTCGTTGGAAAGACTCTGAGGAAAAATTTTTATATTAATTCTCACACTATCCGTTACCTTTTTTAACATCACTTGACAAAGTGCCTAACGATATGTTTTTCCTCATGGGTTATGCACAGCCTATGGACGACGCGAATGCAAGACCGCAACGCAGAATCCACCGTTTCTTCGAGCTCACTTTTTATAAGAATGGCTGTTCACCTAAAAGACATTTATGATTAAAGGGACTTCAAACCGGACTGGTACTCCATCTTGGTAAGGCGCTTGGCCTTTTCTCCTGTTGTGTATAAGGAATTTATAGAACTCTCGCTGCTTTACTGAACTTTGTTACTTGTCGAGTGTTTCCATAAAAACGCTAGAGTGCTTATTGTCACTGTGTGATTGCATTTATGTTCCATACAACAAGTGTTATTTACGTTCGTTCTAACACACATTGCAATAAATGCCCACGAAGAAAAGAACAGAGGCATGGCAATGCGGCAGAACACCCGCTTGCCATGCAAACAACCCTGGTTCTATCCCCACTGGACCCAAACAACCCTGGTTTGGTACCCACTCTGGCCGAGAAATAGTTACATTTTATTTATTTTATCTGCATCGTTCTCCATTTTTCGGTCACGCATAAGATGATGATTTTGGCTCACAACCAACGACGCCGACAGTGACGCCAACACAGAAATTTCCACGACACAAGATCTTTAACGCTATCGCGTTATTATACAATTCTCAAGTAGGCACATCTAGAATGACCCTTAATTACTATTTGATATGAGTGTAATAACCTCCCAAAACCACCTTATGATCGTGAGAGACGCCATAAAGAAGGGCTCCGGAAATCTCGACCACATGGAGGTCTTTGAGATGCAACAAAATTTGAGCACACGGGACTACTGCACTTTAGCCTCCATGGAAAATGCAGCGAGTTCCTTAGCCACTAGACCACCGCGGTGAGGCGGAATCACGCTTGACAGAGGAATAGAGCGCGTGGCTGTCGGCACACTTCTTGGCCACGGCTTCTACCTTACGTTAGCTACAACCTTCCGTTCATGCTTAAAATATACCATGAGCGTCTATCATGCAGTCACTCTTTCCATATATGTGCAGGAAACAGCCGCTGGAAGAAGAGCGGCCGGTTGGGCGCTACAGTCAAGTGTGCTTCCGTGTCTACAAGTGGAGTCACGAAAATTATTCGCAAGTTTTAATGTTGTCGTCATTCTCTTGCCCCAACTAGAGCGCTAGAAGGAGGTATGACACGAGGAAGTGAAGTTACGTCACGCGCACGTCCTCACCTAGATACCTTCATTATTTTTTTAGTTTTCGAATGCGCGACTTACTTTCAGTGTGGTCGCCAACGCGCGCGCTGGCACGTGGACGCCTTCGACGACGGCCTGGTAGCTATGCAGCCCGCGATGCTCGAATAAGCCGGTGGCCGTAAATTCGGCTGTATGGCGTGGTCCTTAAGCTATGAGGCATCAGTTGAACGAAGAAAATGGAACGTATGTAAAAGTAAGCTGCAGCGCAGTAAACAAAGACACAGAATAGAACTACTGACAACAGAGCACTGAACACCACTAACAACTCTCTTTTTATTGCTCGAAGGCAATAAATAAACAAGAATGCAAGCTTACCCGCATGCGCAAAACCCCACATTTAAAGCAGAGACGACGATAGCATCTTTTTTGTGATAAAACGCGCGGTAATAATGGACGCTTTCAATATACGTGATCTCCATTCTTTTGAGAGATAACGATGACAGGCTGACACAAAATGAGCTTTTTCTTTTGATAGCTAAAGCTTCTTCTATCAAGCGTACAGTTTCTTGCCGATGTCTATACTCAAAACGCCGCAAGCACGAAAGTTGGGAGAGCACTCGCAAACTGCACAGATGCAGAGCCAGATTGCTTCCCTGCTTCTGGAGAAAATTTATCTCGAGCACTCTGAGACGAGTGTTGAGGCATCGACTGGTCGGGCTGATGTATGTTCTTCCGCAGGACAAAGAAACTTTGTACACAACACCCGCAGTACTCTTTAGAAACAGATGAGTGTGTTTTGTGCTGCAGAGGGGAATTTTGAGTCCTTCCCTATTCACAAGTTTGCACATTTGGCCTAGCTTGCTAAGTGCCGAACACGCCAAAGCTACTCCTGAGCGCATAGCAATTTTCTTGATCCCATGCGAGACTGTGTACGAATGACACTCGTCTTCATCAAATCACCTGGTTCCCTTCTGGGTAGCGGTAATTTCTAAAATAATTTCAACAGCGCTTCCGCAAGGTCTTTGAAAAGCCTGGTGGGCAACCCAGCGTCAGTTAGTCTTCTACTGAAGTGTTGAAACTTGAGTTGATCATGTGATGGCATCATTCGTTAGGGCGTTCCTCAAAGGAGTGGACCTCATTGCTCGTTTGTTGAGGGTGCAGAAATAAAAGGACAAAAGCGTTTTTCTTAGCGTGGAGTGCACTGCCAGCCCACGTGGTCTTTTAGAAAGAGCAGGCATGTGTGAATGAGCCTAAGCTCACCTCCGTCGCAATTTGAGTCGTAAGAGTGAATCCTTCAGCAGCCCACTGAATACAGCGCCAATACCCACGCTGCAGTTCTCATTTAAACACACAACACCAACTAACTCGACGTCGTACGCTTTTGAAGAGTGAGTGATTCAATATTGCTGAGAATGAATTGTAAGTTCTGGGCCATGCGCTTTGTTATAAAGTTTCAACTCGCGTGTTCTCAGGAGCCTCAATTACCTATCGGAGGACTTTTATGACCATGCTGAAAAAGTGTTGTAGGGCCCTTTGAAGTTGGCTGCACGTCTCTATTTTTACTGTGGTCTTTTGTTGTACTTTATTCAGGTCAATGAAGTATCAGGTCAATCAGCTCTACACATATAGAACACGTTTCATTGCTGAATAAAACAATAATTTTTCCACTTGTTCTATTAGGCTTATCATAGTGAAAAAAAGAGTAGTTTTGTATGGAAGTATGCAACGTAAGTCTTTCCAAGAAACAGAAACACATTTCAAAAGGCTCTGTCTCAAAGAATCAAGTACAGAGAGCAACTTCATAGGATAAGGCTTTGTAGGGTGTTTCAGAGCGTGCCAGTTTCAAATAATTGTTTCCTAGAACATAAGTTTCTCGCTGATTTCGGACGGTGAGGATGATGCCATGCATGACGGAAAACGCCAACATTTGGTAGGCTTCCATGACACCTGTGCACGTGCTGCCCGGACCATACACAAAATAAAGAACGTTATCAATCCCGAAAACGGTGCTGTTACTCTGTTAGTGGCTTGTCGACTCTGGCACACAAACATTCTAGGATGATGATGATGACGATGAACCTCTTGCTTTGGTGGCATTCGGCCACAGAGAGGTATCGGCCAAGAACATGGCGGCAGGATCTTTGGATAAGTCAGTTTTGTATTTCAAAGCATCCAATGGAGTTTCAGTAAGACACAAAACAAATTGTTAGGTTTTATGAAAGCGGGATTGGACCGGTAGTCTCAATTTACAACGTCATTGTCTTCGCGTTGCCATTCGAGTGGCATATTTCGTAGGCCCGTGTGCTCAGATTTGGGTGGACGTTAAAGAACTGCAGGTGGTCAAATTTGGAGCCCTCAAGTAAGGCGTCTCTCATAATCATATGGTGGTTTTGGGACGTTAAATCCCACAAACAAATAAACAAGGCGTTTTTCGAGTTTTTTTTGTTAAATATCTAAAATTCTGCAGAAATCGAAATATTAAGTAAGATACTACTCCATTACTTATAATAGACCATATGCGAAATTGCTTTGTGCTCTGGCAACACTGTGCAACTTGACCCCATCGCCATTTTAATGTGGGCGAGAAGTCGACGGCAACGCGTTCGCTAGTACGGCCGTACGACTCCTGAACACTTCCTTCACTGCGCTGAGCTTCTGCGATGGCCACAGCAAGACGTTTCCCAGCGCCCGAACATGTGATGTTAACAAACTGTTTAGAAAACTTGCCACATATATCGAATTCCACTGTAGAAGACATTATAAACCAGGCTCCGACGTCATCCGAGCAGCAAACCAAATCTTATGCCTTCGCCGTGGAAGCATACACCTTGCCGTCACGATTTCGTTGTTTTTCTATTTTATCATTTTGGCCAAGCGTGCATTTTCACCTTCAAGTGAGCTGTTGAGGACTAGTGGGTTCCTCTAAACCTACCGGTGCTGCCTTCACTTCATCTGGGCTATCGATAGGCTCATCGCCTAGCACTCTTGGGCCTAAAGCCGGGTTTTGGCTTCTTGCTTGTGGTGAAGCACATTAGCTTTGTGGGCTTCCGTTTTTGTTTTCCTTGGAAAAAGCAAAGTCTGACGGAACTGCCAAGTCCCGAAGGAGGCTGCGGCAACTCGCAACGCTAGGCATTAAGTCCGATGACCTAAATACTTCGAGCGACCTTCGTTGACATGCCGACTTGAAATTTCGGGCCTTCATCCCTCTTGATCGCCACAACCCACTTCGTATATCATTGCATCTTTCGGAAAGGGGTGGAAGGATACCTACAAGATATAGGCAAACAAACATTCAGTGCGACGTCATGAGCTAGGTTTCTTTTAGCTGTTTTAAACGATTGTTGTTTACAAACACAGGCACTATCACAAATGCATCTCACGAGAAATAGAGGTCACGCTTATACGTGCACTGCAGGACTAATGATGCACTTGTAATGTGACCCCCCCCCCCCCCCCCCAGTTTTTTTCTGTGTACACTCCCCTCTCCTAGCAGCCTTTCCCTAAATATGACCGTTCGCAGCAAACCTTAAGAGGGATTAGTCACTTGTGGACACTAGGGGGAATTTAAATAAGTTATTTTCATCTCTAAGTAGCTTCAAAGGTTTCTTGGTGATGCGAGTGTAAGGCAGCCAAAAGGCAGAATCTTCACTAAGTTATGGCTGTCTCCACAGCTGTGTGTTTATAATGCAACATGAAACATTTTTCAGGTGAGGTGAGTTGCAACACACGCACACACACAAAAACAGCTGCAACGCAACTTAGCCTAAGAGACTAAAATGCAGAGACTGAATCCCGTCTCACGAATAAATGGGACTGCCGCGCTCTGAATTCATGCAGAACGTCATTCAAACGAGCCCTGGCGATAGTCATGGTGCCAGTTTTTTCGAACCCACGCAGTGCGCACCACTATTTTTTCGATTTTATTTTGTTGGTAAGGGAAAATCACTGAGAGAGGCCCCAATGAAAAACGTGCTTCCGTGCACGTTGGGGGAACCGAAGTTTAGTGCCTCAGCACATACATTTCTGCTGGAAAGTGGGCATAGCTCTTATTTTCCGAGTGACTGTTTTATTGCGCCAAGTGACCGGACACAACGGAGCTTGAACGTGAACAAGCAACTGAGCTGCCTTTCTAGGATGCGTGTATGGCATGTTACTCGGAGTAGCGGAAGCTCTGCACGTCTCTGTGCACAATCACCTTCAAAAATAACATTTCTACTTCGTCTACCTACATGGTGTAATCTCATCACAAAACAGCCCGTCCTAACAATTTGGTTCTATCACACTAGTTACCAAACAGCAGTGGCGGACTCTCCATTCGACTGCAGGGAATCACCGGGGTTCTTCGATTTAGCATCTCAGACTCACCGCGCATAGTTCGCGGGAAGTACGAGGCTTCCCCGAAGCCATAAGAAATGCCGCACAGCTGTGCGGACTCGCTGAGAAGCTAGTTTCTAAGCGAGTCCGCGGCGAGTCCGAGACGGTAAATCGAAGAGCACCACTGTCGTGTAGAGGCCCGACGTAGTGAAAAACACCTAGCCGCAAAGCTGACAAACCTATAAAAACACGGCTTGTCTGCTTAACACAGAAAAATGGTTAGTCCTGCATTGCTCTCGTGCAGCCCGCACACCGCGGAGATTCATGCAACCTAGAATGTGCCCATAAAGCTTCTGCACGCCATACCCTGTTTTGCGTTTAAATGATCGATGCAAAATCGTAATTCATGCCACATACGTTGCTCCCATCGCTGTCTGTGACTCCGCGCTGCTTACACAGCGGCACACATCAGTGTACTTGAATTTTGCCAGCAGAAAAATCAGACTGCGACAGTCGAAGCGTCGAAACGCGTACGTTCGCTAGTGGGTTGCCCGCGCGTTGTGGTCAAGCCTCGCCAGCATCAAAAGGCGGATATGGTACCTGCTGCGTTCACTAGATGGCGCTGTTAATTTCGCATATTGCCTATTGTGCCAAAAAAAGAAGATATTTGAGACATATAACTTGCGTCACTCTTAGCACGATGGCGAATGCACGAAAGCGCACTTTTCGTAAATCGGCCGTCGTCTTCCGGCGAAGCTTGCCAATTTTTTCTTGGTTCTAATTTTTTATTTGAAAACAAATAGTATTTTGAGCTATTCGGTCATACGTACATAATATACAAAGGACGAGGAAAATCAGAGTTATCAAGTATATCACGTTTTTCGATCTTTGGTGGAATGAACTATGAGTATATATGTATGTTTATCATATTGGATAACCAGTGCACTGCATCCATATTTGACGTTCGCCAACATTACGGATGACTAGCTTATTTTTCAAAAGTATTATCGTGACTGGGCATTTTTCTGTGTAGATTATTCGATTGAGCTAGAAACATGTGGGGTTTAACGTCAAAAACCACCATTTGATTAATATACTCGATTGCCACACTGAATGGTCGGCTTCGATTTCGGCTGGGGCTCTGACAATCATTCATTTTATTCGTCCGGTGAATGCTGCCAATGTTAGCTTTTTCTTAACGCTCATGCGTTAAAATTACCCATTTGTGTTCTCACCGTTCCTGGGTAGATATAAACTGTTAATCACCTAAGGCACATACACGCCTACCAGTGGCACATAAACTCTGGGCGGGTATGTGCCATTCTGGCGGAAAGTGTTTGACGACGTACGCGACAGAATAGTGGTATTATTCTGTCATGACCAGCAAGCCACATTGGTCAAAAGACGTCTTAGCCTTCCATGCTAATTTTGGTTTGCCCCAGGTCAAGGGTTGGATCACACGCAGACCTACGCGACTAGATAGTCGTAATGCCTTTTCATAAAGCGTCTGGGTCAAAAATTTTATATTCCGACAAATTAGAAACCAGCACCACAAATTTCCGAATATTTGCAATATATCGCCAAAGTTCACTTTTTTTTGTGGGCGAGAGGGGCGTTTCTAGTAGATGGCTAAGCTTTTGATCACCTATAAGCAAACAAAACTGATCAACCAAGTATTGGTGGATAAATAATGGAACTTCCTGACTGCTTTTATTTTGATATATTTCAATTCATTGGCGACCAACGCTGAATCACACAAAGCTAAGCTTTCTGCAGATCACTGCTTCTTATTTTTCGCATTGTTTTGTGGGACATAAAACTTTCGCTTCTCCTCCTTTCGTTCTGCTTTAGCATTAAGCCAATAAAATTGCGTGCTAACAATATTTTTGCCCCCTAGTAATACAAGCAAAGCCACTTTGAATGATCAGACGAGAACAATGCACGAACACCAAATTTTCTCGAGCGTATTTACTTACTTAATCTACATGCAATAATGACTGGAAGACATTAACACATTTTAGATCAGTATATACGAAAAAGAAATGCATACGCTGCTGCGCGCGAGAAGTTTGTCCTCCCTCAAACTGGCCTCTCTCTACGAATGGAAGACAGAATATTGCGATTAGTCTTAATCATCTTCTCGGAGTGTTCGAATGCAAGATGACCACCGCGAACGTCTCGAAAACCTCCCAACCATCCTTGGTCTTGGCAGAGTATTCTAGGCGCAGACTTGGGCGTTCTTTGCTTCGTCCACCAGTTGCGCATACCACCGGGAGCAACGGGTGCCTGCGATGCATTGGCGTGCACTAGGAACGTGTGTGGGTTGTTCAAAAGGACACTTTCGATCAACAAAAAAGTCAGGTGCGCTCCTGCGGAAACGGTGTGCAGCCTCTCTTACACAGTATAGGGCTCACGGAAGTCGGGAGAGTCGATGCTGAAGCACATGAGGATGACGCCGAGTGCCAGGTATGACCATGGCTGCAACTGGTCGTAGTCCCCGTGCTGCATTTTCACCTTGCCAATGCTGGCAGCTGCTTCGTCTCCGACAACAAAGGTTGCGCTGTGGCAGAAATGGCGATGCCGTAGCCTCTCTGACACAGTATAGGGCTCACGGGAGTCGGGAGAGTCAATGCTAAAGCATATGAGGATGACACCGAATGCCTCGTACAACGATGTCCGCGACCGATCGTTGTCCTCACGCTTCATGACCGCCGTTCCTGCAGCTGCTTCATCCCCAAGAACGAAGGGCGCGCTTTGGTAGAAACCGCGTTGCTGCAGCCTCGACACCATGTAGTTCTCCCGGGAGTCGGGAGAGTCGATGCTGAAGGACTCCCGACTACGCCGGTCTGGGTACGACAGTGGCTGCAACCGGTCGTCGTAGTCCTCTTGTTGCTTCCTTCCCTTGCCGGTTCCGGCAGGTGATGGTTGTCGCGAAGGCAATAGGTGAACGATATCCTGAACACGTAAAAATTGGCGGAGCCTATCAGTAGACACGCCTTCCATAGGCGTTGTTCTTCTTCTTCTACTACTTCGTTAACTTTGACACATTCTTGTTCCACTAGCAATGAGCAAATAAAAACCTGTCCGACTGAATAATGGATTTAACATCCCACTCTAAATTAACAGCTATATAATAAAAACAGCTCAATGCGTGCTACATGTGCATTTTGGTCACCCTTTCTGCTTATTTAGAATTTCAAAATCAAAAAGAAAAGTAAGTTTGAAAAAGAAGTAGACATTCAAGGAGAATGAAGATAGGCGTTGTTGGTGATGATGATGCTATCCGGAACAATGGCATGTGATTTGTTGCTTTTGAGCACCAATCTTTCGTCTTTGCAGGAATGCGTCCTTGTTTAGTTTTGCGAAATTTTTTTGTTAAAACCTGACACATACAAACTGAATTAAATCCAGCTAGATTTCCCTAACTTGGAATGGCAGAAATAATACAGTGCGAACGCGCGTCTTTGTGATTAAAGGAACCACGTGATATCAAAGCAGTGGCTCACTGACTTCTGGAGAGACAGCCATGCTTGGATTGGGCCATCCTTGCCGAGAAGGCAAACATTATGGGCACCTTTTTGTATCCGTTACTCAATGCCACGTGACGACATTATAAGCAGGATATTTACATATATATATATTATATATATATATATATATAATATATATATTATATATATATATATTATATATATATATATATTATATATATATATATATATATATTAATATTGCCACGCTGTGTTGGTAACAGAAGACGAGAGCGAAGAAGTGAATGGCAGCTGTGGCTGAGTAAACAGTCCTCCACTTCGAGTTCCTGCCAATCGTTTCCTCTCGCGACCGACTGGTGAAGGTGCTGGGTACTGTACTGCAACGTAGGAAACCGCCGTAGACGTGGTCTCCGAGGGCGTGTTGTGCAAAGTGATTGCGGAAACGCTGAGGGGAGCCGCTGGTAGTGGGCAGCGAGAGAGAGCATCGGCATCGCTATGCTTTCTGCACACTTGTATACGATGTCAAAATCATACTCTTGTAGGCGTAGAATCCAGCGGCCGAGGCGTCCCGACAAGTTCTT
>NW_023610288.1:0-12314 GCF_013339725.1 Rhipicephalus microplus
ATGGGGTGGCTGCTAAAGAAAGCATGGTGATCGATAGCGCGCTGGCATACAATGGCTTTCAAAAGAGATTGCGCAGAGCATTCGTGGAGGTTGTATATCGGCGTTGTATATCTCTCGGACGCATGCTGGGCATTGTTCGACCCGTTCAATGTAACCCATCCACTTAAAAGAAAAGGAAGCTCAGACGTTTTTGAAGTTCCTGTTGAAACAAACCACTCGAACCTTCCGTACCCTTTAGAAATATTCACGATATCGGCATCTCTAGACAGCGACCACGGTTCAAATTTTCCTTTCTCTTTTCTGTCTTTTTTTTGTTGTTGTTACTTAGGGAGGGCGCAACGTGTAGGCCTGATTCTTTCGTTTTTGTCGCGTCCACTTCGTGGTTTGGCTATAACATCTGTTATACTTGTTTCAAGGGTTCATCACAGGTAGGACGATAAGTCATCAATTTATACGAATTTATATGCCCGTGTATGACAATACTTCGGTGCGGTAGCGGCCACCTCAGTTGTGTACACGCAACACGCACGCTATATCAAGGACCACGCGAAGAAACAATACAGTAGTTGACCTCGCACCGGACGGTGTTCTTTCGCGAGCAGCATCGGTGGGTTTTGGTGTCGCGGCAGCTAGATATTATACATGTATATATTAACTAGTTCCACACTGCATGAATATTGGAGAAGAAAACTACTCATACTACGTGTTGTAAAATATTTTAATGTGCTGTACTACTATGCTAGAGATGCGTCCCGGTACTCTCTTAGCGTGTCAGTTTGCAGTCATTGCGAAACAACTATGTATTATTGTTGTGGCGCTGTGGTTACGAGATGTTTGGATTTGGAATACTCTTTCGACAAAGGTGAGTGCGGGTGTTAGCGATTGCCTATAGCACACAGCTGTCCCTATAAGTGCATTTTGTCTTTAGTTTTGCTGGCCAAAGCGGAATCCCGTTGACGAGAGACACACACTGCACGCATGCATTATGAGGCCCTAATTTTTCGTGCAGGTTTGCGTCATTAAAAACGCATGCGACTGAGAATTTGGGCCTATTTTCTGGAAGAATTCTTTATAAATATGTAGTTATTGTGATAGAGTTTAACGTGTTCAATTCTCTCGTTTAACGTGTTCACTTGTGGCGGGTTCAATTCTCTCCTTGTTATACCTTCTTACATCGGATACTTTACGCTTAATAATCAACTTCGAAAGCTCTGCCATTTCAAATTTATCTGTTGTGCTTGGGACTTTCACGCTTTGACGCTTCTTAATGAGATTCTTCGTTTCCTGGGAAAGCTTGCGAGTGTCCTGTCTAACTACCGTGCCTCCAATTTCCACTGCACACTCTGTAATGATACTCATCAAATTATTATTCATTGTGTCTACGCTAAGATTAGCTTCTTCATTAAGAGCCGAGTACCTTTTCTGAAGTGTGACTCCGAATTCCTCTACTTGCCTTCTCAGTGCTAGCTCATTAATTGGCTTCTTTCATATCAGTTTCTGTCCTTCCTTCTTCAAGTCTAGGCGAATTCGAGACCGTACCATTCTACGGTCACTGCAGCGTACCTTGCCAACCACTTCCACATGATGCACGATGCCTGGGTCTGCACTCATTAAAAAGTCTATTACGTTCTCATTTTCGCCATTAGGGCTCCTCCATGTCCTCTTACGTTTTTCTCGTTTTCTGTAGAAGGTATTCGAAATCTGTAAATTATTGCGTTCTGCGAATTCTACTAGTAGCTCTCCTCTGGCATTTCTAGTACTGATGCCATAATTTCCTAGTGCCTGGTCTCCAGCCTGCTTCTTCCCAACCTTTGCAATAAAATCTCCCATAAGTATAGTATCCTGCGTATTTATTTTAATCATTGCCGATTCCACATCTTCATAGAAGCTTTCAACTGAAGCATCATCATGGCTGGATGTAGACGCGTAAGCCTTTACCACCTTCGTCTTGTATCTTTTATTGAGTTTAATTACGATACCTACCACTTTTTCATAAACGCTATAGTATTCCTCTATGTTGCCAGCAATGTTTCTGTGAATTAGGAACCCTACTCCCAGTTTTCATCTATCATACAAGCCCCGAATACTTAAATAGCGAATGTTTTAAAATCACCTCTATGTGGACTTGGTGCAGCTTTTTCTGGTCATGTATCATAAGCCGCAAATTGAGCTTCGGTGTGTTTTCACCACGAAAGTGTAGCCGTGATTCACAATATCGATTTTGACGTGGTAATTCTGACAAGCTTTATACCATTAATGTTAGGCCTGCATGACATTAGCAACTTGTAACTGTGCAGTTTAGTTAATTCATCGTGCCAGCATAAGTAGCGGTTTTCTGAACATTCTAGCTACATCTTATTGAAGAAAGATTCTAGCCGCACATTGTGCAACAGTACTCCGGAAGAAAGCTCAAACCTAACGCCGTTCAAACAATATTTTACCACCAACCCCTCATGAAGCCCAGGTATCTCTGTAGGCAAAATACATTGTATTCGTTCCATTGTTAGCCCAAATGTTGAGACATGTACGATGTCCTGAATAATGTGAGCTGTAGGGCTGAAGAAAATGTTCCCGCAATAGACCAAATCATAAGAAAAATTGTGGATAAATAACTCCGGGAAAGGATATTATATAAAGCTGTCAGTTACGCTTTCTGCATTCATAGGATGGAATGTTTTATTGAAGACTATGGCTCCTCTTCTGCGTTGCAGGCTTTCTTCCAAAAAATGATGTAAAGTTTTGTTGGCGTATACTTTAACAATTATAAACAATTGTGACGAACGCTGTGGTAACGAAACTTACCCTACACATCCAGGGACTTGGCGTTGTTTTCAACGTTGCCGCGTCTTCCTTGCCTGACAACGTGTCACGCGTCCTTCGATGGAGAGCATAGCTCATGTCGACACACGATTTATGCACATTTTACGGCATACTATACAACTTCTTTTTATCCGTACAAAAATAGCTACCATGAAGAATGAAGAATTTACGACGTATACCTGGTAGCGATAGTGTGTACCACTGCAGGCCCCATGTTGTAAGCAGATCCTGCGCGGGGGTGGGGGGAGGGAGGGACCTTTTTGTTGCCTCGTGTGCGTCAGACACGTCGGAACTTGGGGACTTTCGATGAGATTTTCAATGTATTGGGTAGACGTGAGCTGACAGGAGCAGTGCCAGAAGTAATTAATCTGAAGAGACGGGGTGCGCTTAATTGTGTGGCGCCGTTTGCTGCAATCGTGTGACTGGCGTTTCAGCGGATATATAAAGACTGTCATGAAAAACCATAGAGGGGGGCTAGTGTTAACGTGACGATGCTGCCGGAAAGCTGCGCTGAAAGCTGCCCGGAAAGCTGCGCGGAAAGGGACTTTTTTGTTTTACATAAACTGTTGTCTACTTTCAAAGTTTCTCATAAAATTAGCAATGAGAATTGAAAGCTTTGAAAGAAACAAAGGAAGGAAGAGCTAACGCAGCGTTTAACGTGTTAGGTGGAATATATTTGACTTCGATACGTCGTGATATAGTTGTGTAGTCGTTATCTATCTGACACCGCCTGAAGTGTATTGTTGTAGAGGTGCTAAAATGCAATTTTCCTACCAGGATCATGCCTAACTTCACTGAAGTCTCCGATGTGAATGATGCTAAGCAAGTATATTATGTTGATCACCTCACCACACGGCAACAACTTCTTGAGGCGGCTTTCCCAAAGCGGCCCTTAGATAGTCAGTGAACAGTCAACAAAACGAAGGGGGCGCTGAACACCCAGATTAGCAACTTGAGGTTAACAGCGTGAAATTAACACACGGTGGAGAGGAAAAGGACGGGACAAGCGCTGGCTTCCTTCCAACTGAAATTTCATTGATAGGAAGGCTACTATATACCTAGTGAACAGAAAATACAGTAGAAAAAGATGACAAATGCAATGATACAAAATCACGTCAACAAATACTGAGCCTGCTATGTCGACCCTCGCACCCCCAAAAAGAGAACTCTCTTTCTGACAGTGCCACTGGTGGCTTACTTACCCACGCGCTCCTCTCAAGCGCCATCTCAGCAGCCTCACAGGTTACACGCTCAGCAGCAGCCATGTTCATGGTGACAATAGCCGGCTCGTCAAAAGAAACTCGTTGACGGCAAATGGATAAATATTTTGGCATTGCCGTCAGCTAAGCCCCCTTCCGCCGATTCCCTCATTGTCAGAGAGTGTACTTTGGAACTTTCAGAGGCTTTTCCTGCCACGGTGCCTGCACCGGACTGCTATCACATCATATTGTGCTTCTTGTCTACCCTAAATTCTTCTGACACATTCCAGTATTCTTTATTCTTTATCTCAGCCACAGAGAGAAAACATATGCACTTTATGTACTTCGATTATTTCTGGCTGGACTGTGTGGTCTAGGAAGAAAAGTAAGGACCTGTTATCGTCGGCTGACCATACACCTCCTCAATTTGGCTAAGGGAATATTTTCGAGAACTCTGAAACATAAAAGACTAAACTACCTGGCCATACAAATAAGACATTGAGCATCACTTATAAGATATAACTAAATTGTGATTCAACGTAAATGGTCCTCTTCTGGGGGTTAATTGAGTATGTTGAATTTTGGTGCAAACAGTATCAAATTGATTTCTCAATAGGTGTAGCTGTACGTTCGTGAAATTGAAGTCAACGAAAAACACTGGGTGCTTTTAACACAGTATTTCTTAGAGCGAGGAAAAGGGTCTCTTGTCCCATTTAGAAATGATAAGATACTTTTAGTAGTTTTAATAACGGTCATTTTTGTTGAGCATAAAACTGCTGCGTCTGCAAACTTTGTGTGGATATGTGTGGCGAGTGCGGTTTGTTTCTTTCTTGTGGTCACATATTCTTTATATATTGTCACTTGCAAATTGTAAAATACTCTTGTTGCACCTACTTGGCATGTGTAGAGGGTTTAAAAGTAAAGTACCGGCAGCCTCAATTTTCGCCACACAGAAGTGCCGTAAACGTGCATTCATTCGCGTTCACAAGACGGTTCATACAAGTAAGGCATACCTTAAACTTGAACACTGCATTGTACAGCTTTCAGCCACATGTGGTGGCGCTTATTGACATTAAAAAGTATGATTGGTGGAAACATATATGCCAATATTCAGCTTAAGTCTCGCGTGTTCATTTTTTGTCACTTTTTTTTACACGAATACAAAAAAGAGGTCACAATAATGTAATATCGAGTAAAGTTCCCATTATAATATATATGTTGCCCTTTATTTAGTTTTCTCTAGAACCACACTTTGACCACATAGTTTTCAGAATTTTCGAAAACGTAGTCTGCACGATCTTTCAGCGTCATTGTTCATTAAAATACAGGTCTTAACAGGCTGATAATGATCTTTTGGAATTTCGTTGATCTTGGATCGAGGGAGAGTAATTTGTTGCGTTCGATACGTTTCACTTTCGCTACTGCACTACCGCAGCGAAGATAAACAACTAGTTTGCGCGTTGAGCTTACCGCGCTATAAATGCTACTCGAAATCATTGCGTTCAAGCAAACTGTTCAATAAGCCACTCGACGACATATCCAACAAAGAACCTTTCAGCGGCTTTGCCGGTGCTTCATGGAAAGGTAGTGAGTTCTGGAGAGAGAACGCAAGTCTTCCTTTAAAAAATATGTTTTTCAATGTTCATGGAAATATTTCGTTTTGTTGAACAAGCAGATGCAGCTCACCTTTTGGCAAAAAGAACTATTCAGCAAAGTTTTTCTTGTCATTATTCTTGTCTACTTCAATGCATTGGCAAAGAAGAACAGCAGTTAGGAAATCGGAGCTTTCAAGAACTTTAGGTTAATGGCAAAAGAAGCAATACAATAGAATGAGACAACCACAATCGGATTCGTATGACGCAGCAGTTGCGTGGTTGCCCCTCTAGTGGTATTGCTGAGGAAAGAACAACCGTTTTTCAGCCAATGTGGAAGAGAGAATGTCGGAAGGAGACTCGACTGCGATCAAAGATATATGGCAAGAGATGAAGATGGCTCGGTTCACTTTCGCAAGGAAATCGAACGAAGCGAAGCAACGACTTCTATGCGAAAAAGGGGGTCAGGTATCCTATTGGATACTTTTGCTTTGGGAGAGCACGCTGTGCGTACAACAGAGCTGGCCGAGTAGAAACTGCCTTACAAGTAGCGCAGAGTTGGCTTGCTTATTGCAAAGCAACACTGGCCAAAATTTTTGTGTCACAGCGTTCGTGCAAGTGTACAAATGCAATAAGGAAGACCCATATATCTTAGTAAACGATCAAAAAAATCAGACAAAGACATACTTTAATGCTTCTGCGTTCGTTTCAAATTTACACTGAAACTTCGTATGCTTTTTCTAATTAGATCAGGACGAGTCACATAGCACGGATAACTTAGGAATGAACACCATGATACATTATTGATCCCAAATTACCCAACAATGTCCACATCAGCAAACGAAATGCGGCATTAACATTCAGTTATGTAACTCCTGCCGATCGAGTAAGATGGCAGTAAGTGGAGCATATGCATATCGATTAAATTCAATCGACTAGTTGCAAACGTTCTGTCACTGAATAGGTTAGGTTTACAAGCTCGCCACCGTTGACTACTCTGTGTTTTCTGTAGTTTACGTTGCAGGCCATCTGTGACACGACACACTACAGAGGAGACCACTTGGCTGACACTTCGAGGCAAGGCTACAGTGAACTAAGCATAAGTCTGCATCACAAAGGCATCTGATACTGACAAAATATTTGCTCTATCACTTACACGATACTGCACAGCGGGTGTAGGAGTACTGCTGTAGACGACACCACGAGAAAAGAAAGATACAACGAAAAATGCACACGAGAATACAGTAGCATGCTTAATATAAGTAAGCGAGGATTGTAGATTTGGCTTGTGGAATGACTTCGAGAGTGTTTGTCATCTGACTTCTAATATCATCAACGCCACATGATTGACATGCAGAACACGACATATCTTGAAGGTGGCATCATGTGAGGGTGAAGAACCACATAGCCATAGCAACAACTAACTCACACGTTGCTAGGGCCTTACGCGTGCAGTGAATCCGCATATGTCTCACCGTGCGAACTATACTACCAGCGTATGTGGCTTTTTGTGGGACAAACGGAAGCTGAGTTTATGTGAGCGCCTTGAGTAAATGCCCATATGCGTTGCTAGTGCACTGGTCGAGGATAGGTTTTCCAAACAGGTTGTAATACAGCCTCCTTGAGTTTCGCTCGTGTCGCGTGCAAAACGAAACCTGGATAACTCGCGAAACCGAGTTAGCACGGTTTAAGTAGTAGCGTTTTGCTAGGGTAACATAAACTTTTGATTTCAAACTTTAATCATCAAGTGAGAGTTTACATTGCAGATCGTGTACTATTATTATTTTGAAAGGAAGGTGATCACAGACCCAATATTGCAACTTCATAAGGGGGAACATCGTAAACTAGTGGTTCAGAAGAGAGACGCATTTTGAGAAAGTTCCAATTACAAATTAAAAAAATGTTATTTTCAAAAATAAGTAGCGTTAAATGAAGGCAGCTAGAACTATGAGACTGGCAAGGGCTATTAAGGTATCTCAAATGAGGAAATATTATCTAGCAATTAAAAACTCTCAAGCGGTGAGTTCCGTATGTGTAAATTCAAGTGAACTCAGCCCAAGAAACATTTTCTGTATTTTGCAGTGACCCACTCACTCACAATTTAATTATGAGTATTTAAAATACCGTACAACTGTATATAAAACACTGCGGTATATTGCCTTGGACCCACACTCTCCTGATGACTATCGCTGAAAAGCCAAAAGTGGTCAAGCATTTGTCCTGGTTCATATATTAAATACGTTTACGTGAAAGATTGTTCTTGTTGATATGAAACGCATATCAACTTGTATGCACATAGTGCTTACTGCCAACAAAGGATAGCTAATCACAAGCTTACTTTACATTAGCACACGACGATGAAATGGCTGCCTATATATGGAGGGCAAAAAAACTCAGCACTAAGAAATACGTTATATCTCTGAAAATAGAGCTAGAGTAAGCGATCTGCCCTTAAGTTTATATGAGAAAGAAAATGACTAATTTATACGTGAGGTTTAACGTCCCGAACCACCATATGATTATGAGAGACGCCATGGTGTAGGGCTTAAGAAATTTCGATAACCTGGGGTTCTTTAACCCGAACTTGACAAAAAAAATGAAAGCATGGAATGCGTGTCATTGATTGGTAGACTTCCTGAGCAGGCATTCTATTTCTCCGGGACAAGGTGCGCATTGCACACTTGATGAGGACTCTTGATTTGCAGAAGATATATTCTTGTTATATTGACCCCACCGACAAAAATAGAGACAGCGGTAAGCGTATATCGGAAACATTCGGCTTTCAAACGCTTATATAGTGGAGCGGACAACCACGGTAGAGAGAGAGACAGCCTCTAAAGAAAAACCAGAGCCGACTGGAAAGTCATCCTATGAAAAAGAGACCGAATGAATGCCGAAACTGTAAGACCGAAAAAAATAAAGGCAGTACGTGACTGATAGAGTCTGTTTACTCTTTAAACGAGCTTTTTCCATTTAGCAAATGAGACGCAGTGGTGCTATGGTGGCTGTGCAATGGTATATCGCAAACAATTCTCCTGATAAGCGGAGATAGTGAGTGATCGCCACTTCATAAAGCGAGGCACATTCTTCAGAGAGATTCTTTCATGGCCTTAAAAACGGAAAAAAAGCTACAATAAAAATGAAGACGTTCAAACATCTTTGACGTCCAAACCACAATAGGTTCAATACAACGTTTTCTAAGCCCAACAAAAATATGTAAATACACTTTTCAAGTGTATAGTTGCCAGAATCTTCACATCAAATAAAACTTGGAGTGTAACGTTTCGAGTCACTCCGTAGACGTTTGTCAAGGGGGCGATGATCATCGTAAAATTCTGAATAAAGCGGTGAAAATACGAACAGAGGCCAAGGAAGCTGCGCAGCTCCTTCGGAGATGCAGGCTCAGGGCTGCAACTGCCCTAAGCTTGGCGCTGTCAAAAAAAAACACCGTCTTTAGACACAACATGGCCGAGGTTGGGGAGCTGACACGTGCCGACGCGGCATTTCTTCAGGTTGAGCTGAAAGCCGCCGTCCGTTAGGCACTGTAGTACTTCATCTAGTCTACGGAGATGCGTGGGAAAATCTGGTAAAATTATAACCACCTCATCTAAGTAGCATAGGCCACGTTTTTCCATTCAGGCCACGCAAAAGATTGTCCATCATCTGTTCGAACGTTGCTGGCACGTTGCAAAGACCAAAAGGCATGACATGGAATTCGTAATGGCCATCAGATGTGACAAAAGCCACCTTAGCTTGATCTTCAGTTACCATAAGGGCTTGCCAGTAGCCGTTCCGTAAGTTAGTAGAAGAGATTTTCGGTAAGGGGTAAACGTCCTTTCGAGTTATTTTCTAAGACGACGGTAGTCAACACAGGAAGCGAATTGACTCGTCCTTCTTAACGAGAACGACTAGAGATGAGCATGGGCTATTCGAGGGCTGTAGGACGCAACGCTTTTACATGTCAACTACTTATCGTTGATAACCTGTTGCTCTGTAGCAGACACGCGATAGGGTCTTTGAAGCAGTGATGCATTGGTACTCCTATCGATACAGTGACACACAACTGGCGTGCGGCTGAGGGGAGAATGCTGGCAGTCAAAAAAAGGACGGAACTTATCCAGGATTCGTAGAAGCTGAGCACGCTGCGAAGTGATAAACGTGCCAGTGATGAAGCTGCTTAGTACGACAGCAGTACTGACCTGCGGCGAAAAGGCACAAGTCACTCCGGCGACTTCGCCTTCTGCGAAAGGACCATTCGGCATGTCGAATATTGCAGAAGAGTCGAGACTTTAAACACGCCTGATGGAATCACCCCGAACCAGTGTTACAAGACATGACAACAAGTTCGAGATGAGCAGTCCACCGGCGCCATCACGAAGTTCCAAAATGGCTTAAGGTAGAGGCGAACACTTGCGATGAACGAGGAACTATTTGCTGCGTCTTCAGCAACAAATAGTTTGCCTCCGATTTCAAGAGCGTGAAATAGCGGAGCATCGCCAAGCACTTCGAATGCCACCACAGAGCAGTCAATAAGGGCCTTATTAGCGGAGAGAAAGTCCCAACCTAAAATGAGGCCATGAGTGCAGGAATCCAACACTAGCAATTCGACGACGTAGATAAGGCTGTCAATCGCAATGGAAGCAGTACAGGCAGCGGCCGGCGTGACGTGCGCAGCGCTGGCTGTACGAAGCGATATATTCGCTAGTGTAATCATAACTTTTTTGAGCAAGGTGCGGAAAATATAGTGCTTTTGAGCAATATAGTTTGCTGAACCTCGACCAAAATATAATGTAGACGCAGAGCGAAAGCGGTAGCGGCGTCAGGACAGAAGCAGCAAAAGATGGTCGGGCAAACAGGCAGCGTCGCAGCAGAACCAGGCAGTCCTATATATATAGCTCGCGATGGCAATGGCGATACGGCTATACCCTTTGAATCGGGTTTTGATCGGAAACGCGAGCCGATAGAATTGGTAGTGTTGAATTCCTGATGAAGGCCCGGCTCTGGCTGAAACGTCGAAAGAAATGAATTACGTTGTGACTTCTCACGAACGGTCTATTTGAATATATATATATATATATATATAATAATATATAATATATATAGATATATATATATATATATATATCAGGAACAGACATGAAGATAAAAATACACACCGGCCGCGATTACAAAAAAATTATAGCAATATATTACGGCTTCTATACGGTAACCTGGTTCAGAAGTGAAAAATGAGTTTAACTTTCACTTGCGAACAAAGCTACCATACGGGTGGCAAAATTTTTTGCTTTTGTCTGATTTTAATTGTTATTTTGTCGTTTTAATTGCATTTGGTCCCGTATTTAGTAAGTTCGAAAGTTCTGAATCTAACAAAGCACCTATACGTTCCCAGAGCCCACATTCAGTGCAGTCCACTCAGTATTCCTCCCAAATTTTGGTGGCTTCAGAGAACGAAGCCCTATTATTTCTTTGTTATTTATCCGTGGTGTTCACGGCTGCAGTGCCTTCAGTATTTCATATGGAAAATCTTATATGGAGTAAGCAGCTGCTGCTCATAAGCTTACCATAAGAATGACGACTCGGACAGTGGTTTCCCTTCGAGGCCAGCAGCTGCCAAACCAATAACCACGCTCTCGCTATGATGATTGTGAGATCCCTTCCTTGACGACTATCAATAATATCCCACATGGAGCAGGGTGAATCCTAAAAGGAGACAAACTCACGCGAAATGAAGGTTATTTCCTCGTATTTTATATGTGATCTCAAGGTAAACAGAGCCTTTGCTATTCAATGACTTTGCTACACTGAATTGCATAGTATCTTATTTTCTCGAAAACGTATACTTCGTCAATGGTAGTACGAGACAACGGTCCATATAAAAGGTTGTCGAGCCTGCAGGAAAAAAATGTAAAAAAAGCTTGCATATGAACAAAGCTGTTGGGGCTTTGGCATTTTCATGGGTCTTACTCCAATCCTGATATGGTGATATTGTCGGAAACTTTACTTAAGAGGTCGCGGGGGTAGTGGCTTTACAATTACGCCTAAAAGGTTGGACCAGATCGAAGCACAGTTGAGCCGACAAAAAGCATCTTTGCTTTAGGTGCTTTGTAGAGAATGTCACACAAACTGCTCTGAACTTTTGATTGAACTATCACACGTTGACCTGACTTAGCGTAGTCGGCACTGTGGCAGTTAACCAACATTTTCTCGAAGTGCGTCGCATTAATTACTTCCTTTAGAAATACTGTGAGGAAGCCAAGAGAATACTTGCTTACAAGGAAAAACAAATATTTTAAAAATATGGTTTCTGAAAGCCGACTCTCCTACAACCTAAAACAAATGTAAAGTAAAAGAGCAAGTTGAGCATCTTTTTGCACACATTTCAGGTGCTATCAGTTTGAATAAATTTCGTTAACTATCAGCGTTATAGCGGACAATGTAGCCTTCAGAAGTGTCATTAACAGATTGCGCAGCAGTACTTGTTGATCGCTGCCATAAACACTAACGCGATGCGTTGTCTTCCTTATAATACATCGTTTTACTGTCACAGTGATTACGAATTTTCTGACCAGCCCTTTTCTATTTACCGTTGTTAACAATAGTGATTCCATTGTGGAGCACCTCATGAGACGCCATATCTGAAAGTTTTTGTTGAATGACGTTGTTAGTTGTTAATTAAATAACTTGTAATACAACAACAGTATAC
>NW_023610289.1:0-11288 GCF_013339725.1 Rhipicephalus microplus
AGTGTTTTTCACCATTAAAAGTGGGGAACTGCGATATCTAATGTGAAAGCGCTTGCAACCGTCGTTAGTTAGGTTAGGTTAGGTTAGGTTAGGTTTGGTTAGGTTAGGTTAGGTTAGCTTAGGTTAGGTTAGATTAGTAGGTTGGGTTGAGTTGGGTTAGGTTAGGTTTGGTTAGGTTGGGTTAGGTTAGTTAGGTTAGGTTAGGTTAGGTTAGGTTAGGTTAGGTTACGTTAGGTTAGGTTAGGTTAGGTTACGTTAGGTTAGGTTAGGTTAGGTAAGGATATTTGGTTAGGTTAGGTAAGGTTAGTTAGGTTAGGTTAGGTTGGTTGGGTGTTGTTGGGTTGGGTTGGTTAGGTTGGGTTAGGTTAGGTTAGTTACGTTAGGTTAGGTTAGGTAGGTTAGGTTAGGTTACGTTAGTTAGGTTAGGTTAGGTTAGTTACGTTAGTTAGGTTAGGTTGGTTAGGTTAGGTTACGTTAGAATAGGTTAGGTTAGGTTAGGTTACGTTAGGTTAGGTTAAGTTAGGTTGGTTAGGTTTGGTTAGGTTAGTTAGGTTAGCTTAGGTTAGGTTAGTTAGTTAGGTTAGGTTAGGTTTGGTTAGGTTAGGTTAGGTTAGGTTAGTTGGGTTAGGTTAGTTAGGTTAGGTTAGGTTAGGGTAGGTTAGGTTACGTTAGGTTAGGTTTGGTTAGGTTAGGTTAGGTTAGGTTATGTTAGGTTAGTTGGGTTAGGTTAGTTAGGTAAGATATGAACCGCGCTAAAACCGCATTAAACAATGTCACTTAGTGAGATGCAGTGTTTTTCACCATTACAATTCGGGAACTGCGATATCTAATGTGAAAGCGCATGAAACCGTCGTAATCTTGCAGAAAACATTGTAAAGTAGCGAATAAAACGTTTTCTAACGATAGAAGTGCGAAGGTTCGGTTAGTTTGAGCTAGGTAGCGTCGTGAAACCGCCAAAAACGATGTCATCTAACGAGATAGTGTTGTTTTATTGCGAGTACGAAACTGCGATAGGTGAAATATTGGGAAAGCACACAAAATGGCATGAACTAGCCAGATACTGCGTCTTGTGCCGTTACAAGTGCGAAACTGCTTTATTGTGATATTCTCGTTAAAGCGCATGCAAGTATCGTGAAACCTTAAAGAACGATGTCATTTAGCGAGATACAGCGTTCTGAACTGTAATAAGTTGGTGAGAAACTGTGAGGTCAAGCAAATATCGTAATTGTGAACGAAACAGTGTAATTGAGCGTATTTAGATACAAGTGCGAATGTTAGGTTAGGTTGAGATATCAACCGTCGTAAAACCGCATTAAACAATGTCACTTAGTGAGATGTAGTGTTTTCAACATTACAAGTCGGGAACTACGATATCTAATGTGAAAGCGCATGAAACCGTCGTAATCTTGTAGAAAACATTGTAAAGTTGCGAGTTAAACGTTTTCTAACGATAGAAGTGCGAAGGTTAGCTTGAGTTATGTTAGTTTAAGCTATGTAGCGTCGTGAGACCACCAAAAAGGACGTCATCTAACGAGATAGTGTTGTTTTATTGCATGTACGTAACTGCAATAGGTGAAATGTTGTGAAAGTACACAAAACGGCTTGAACAAGCCAGATACTGCGTGTTGTACCGTTACAAGTGCGAAACTGCGATAATGTGATATTCTTGTTAAAGCGCATGCAAGCATCGTGAAACCTTAAAGAACGATGTCATTTAGCGAGATACAGCGTTCTGTACTGCAATAAGTTGGTGAAAAACTGTGAGGTTATGCAAATATCGTAATTGTGAACGAAACAGTGTAATAGAGCGTTTTTCATACAAGTACTGAATGTTAGGTTAGGTTAAGATATGAACCGTCGTAAAACCGCATTAAACAATGTCACTTAGTGAGATGCAGTGTTTTTCACCATTACAAGTCGGGAACTGCGATATCTAATGTGAAAGCGCTTGCAAACGTCGTTAGGTTAGGTTAGGTTAGGTTAGGTTAGGTTACGTTAGGTTAGGTTTGGTTAGGTTAGGTTAGGTTAGGTTATGTTAGGTTAGGTTGGGTTAGGTTAGGTTAGGTTAGGTTAAGATATGAACCGCGCTAAAACCGCATTAAACAATGTCACTTAGTGAGATGCAGTGTTTTTCACCTTTACAAGTTGGGAGCTGCGATGTCTAATGTGAAAGCGCTTGAAACCGTCGTAATGTTGTAGAAAGCAATATAAAGTAGCGAGTAAAACGTTTTCTAACGATAGAAGTGTGAAGGTTATGTTAGGTTGAGTTATGTTAGTTTAAGCTAGGTAGCGTCGTGAAACCACCAAAAACGACGTCATCGAACGAGATAGTGTGTGTTTTATTGCGAGTACGAAACTGCGATAGGTAAATGTTGTGAAAGCCACAAAACGGCATGAACAAGCCAATTACTGTCGTGTTGTACCGTTACAAGTGCGAAACTGCTCTGTTGTGACATTCTCGGTAAAGCGCATGCAAGTATCGTGAAACCTTAAAGAACGATGTCATTTAGCGAGATACAGCGTTCTGTACTGTAATAAGTTGGTGAGAAACTGTATGTCAAGCAAATATCGTAATGTGACGAAACAGTGTAATTGAGCGTCTTAGATACAAGTGCGAATGTTAGGTTAGGTTGACATATCAAACCAGCGTAAAACCGCATAAACCATGTCACCTTAGTGAGATGCAGGTGTTTTTCACCATTACAAGTCGGGGAACTGCGATATCTAATGTGAAAAGCGCCTTGCAACGTCGTTAGGTTAGGTTAGTTAGGTGAGGGTAGGTTAGGTTACATTAGGTTAGGTTTGGTTAGGGTAGGGTTAGGTTAGGTTAGTTATTGTTAGGTTAGGGATTGTTAGGGTTTAGGTTAGGTTACGTTAGGTTAGGTTAGGTTAGGTTAGGTTAGGTTAGGTTAGGTTAGGTTAGGTTAGGTTAGGTTAGGTTAGGTTAGGTTAGGTTAGGTTAGGTTAGGTTAGGTTAGGTTAGGTTAGGTTAGGTTAGGTTAGGTTAGGTTAGGTTAGGTTAGGTTAGGTTAGGTTAGGTTAGGTTAGGTTAGGTTAGGTTAGGTTAGGTTAGGTTAGGTTAGGTTAGGTTAGGTTAGGTTAGGTTAGGTTAGGTTAGGTTAGGTTAGGTTAGGTTAGGTTAGGTTAGGTTAGGTTAGGTTAGGTTAGGTTAGGTTAGGTTAGGTTAGGTTAGGTTAGGTTAGGTTAGGTTAGGTTAGGTTAGGTTAGGTTAGGTTAGGTTAGGTTAGGTTAGGTTAGGTTAGGTTAGGTTAGGTTAGGTTAGGTTAGGTTAGGTTAGGTTAGGTTAGGTTAGGTTAGGTTAGGTTAGGTTAGGTTAGGTTAGGTTAGGTTAGGTTAGGTTAGGTTAGGTTAGGTTAGGTTAGGTTAGGTTAGGTTAGGTTAGGTTAGGTTAGGTTAGGTTAGGTTAGGTTAGGTTAGGTTAGGTTAGGTTAGGTTAGGTTAGGTTAGGTTAGGTTAGGTTAGGTTAGGTTAGGTTAGGTTAGGTTAGGTTAGGTTAGGTTAGGTTAGGTTAGGTTAGGTTAGGTTAGGTTAGGTTAGGTTAGGTTAGGTTAGGTTAGGTTAGGTTAGGTTAGGTTAGGTTAGGTTAGGTTAGGTTAGGTTAGGTTAGGTTAGGTTAGGTTAGGTTAGGTTAGGTTAGGTTAGGTTAGGTTAGGTTAGGTTAGGTTAGGTTAGGTTAGGTTAGGTTAGGTTAGGTTAGGTTAGGTTAGGTTAGGTTAGGTTAGGTTAGGTTAGGTTAGGTTAGGTTAGGTTAGGTTAGGTTAGGTTAGGTTAGGTTAGGTTAGGTTAGGTTAGGTTAGGTTAGGTTAGGTTAGGTTAGGTTAGGTTAGGTTAGGTTAGGTTAGGTTAGGTTAGGTTAGGTTAGGTTAGGTTAGGTTAGGTTAGGTTAGGTTAGGTTAGGTTAGGTTAGGTTAGGTTAGGTTAGGTTAGGTTAGGTTAGGTTAGGTTAGGTTAGGTTAGGTTAGGTTAGGTTAGGTTAGGTTAGGTTAGGTTAGGTTAGGTTAGGTTAGGTTAGGTTAGGTTAGGTTAGGTTAGGTTAGGTTAGGTTAGGTTAGGTTAGGTTAGGTTAGGTTAGGTTAGGTTAGGTTAGGTTAGGTTAGGTTAGGTTAGGTTAGGTTAGGTTAGGTTAGGTTAGGTTAGGTTAGGTTGTCTTGCGATGCGTGGAGTAACTTAACTGAAAAACTTGTTCAAGGAGCCTTGCTGTAAACGCTGTTCCTCGGTCTGTGATGACACAGGATGGAGCACCGTGGCGTAATACAATTCTCTCGATGAAAAACTGAGCAACTTCACAAGCCGTGCTTTTAGGAAGCGCCTTAGTTTCAGCATAGCGGGTTAGATAATCTGTAGCGACGATTATCCACTTGTTGCCGGAAGATGACAAGGGAAACGGACCCAGGAGGTCCATGCCGACTTGATCGAAGGGTGTTCTGGGTGGCTCGATAGGGTGAAGTAATCCCGCAGGCTTAACAGATGGGGATTTTCGGCGCTGGCATTCGCGGCAGGCTTGAACGTACTGTTTAACGCAAGCGGCAAGTTTCGGCCAGTAGTAAGACTTTCGTACCCTAGCGATGGTTCGGGTGATGCCCAGATGGCCCGATGGAGGCTCGTTGTGGCAGGCAAATAGAATTTCCTCACGCAGCTCTGCGGGGACGACCAACAGGTAAGTTTTGTTGCTGGCGGCTGCGTTCTTCTTGTACAACACGCCCTGTCGTAAGCAGAAGGATGACAATCCGCGAGTTATATGCTGGGGCAGTGATACGTTGCGGCCCTCTAGATGTTCAATGATAGGTCGCAATTGAGCATCTGCTCGCTGCCGTAAAGCCAAGTCTGTTACGCTTACGGAGCCAAGGAAAGGGCAGTCCTCTTCGAAGCTCTGAGCGGCAGGCTCAACTGGCGCGCGTGACAACGTGTCCGCATCTTCGTGTGCACGACCGGACTTGTACACGATAGTGACGTCGTACTCCTGCAGACGTAGGCTCCACCTTGCCAGTCGTCCGGAGGGGTCTCTGAGGTTCGCAAGCCAGCACAGCGAGTGATGATCCGTCACTACTCTGAATGGACGGCCGTAAAGGTAAGGTCGAAACTTAGCAATTGCCCACACGACAGCAAGGCACTCCTTCTCCGTGGTACTGTAGTTTGACTCCGGGCGTGTTAGGGTTCGGCTTGCGTAGGCGATAACCTTTTCAATTCCCTCCTGCCGTTGGACGAGTACCGCGCCCAGACCGACGTTACTGGCGTCGGTATGAATTTCTGTTTCGGCTTCCTCGTCGAAATGTCCAAGAACAGGTGGTGATGCCAGGCGAAGCCGAAGCTCTGTGAATGCTGATTCTTGTTCAGCACTCCAAACGAACGGCGTATCGTCTCTAGTGAGTCTAGTTAATGGTTCGCATTTTCGAAAAATTGCTATAAGCGCCGGTAGTACGCGCATAGACCAAGAAACCGCCGCACACTTTCTTATCGCAGGAGTCGGGAAGGCGGCGACAGCGGCGGTTTCTCAGGGTCAGGACGGACGCCTCTGCAGCTTACGACATGTCCAAGGAACTTTAGTTCTTCGTAACCGAAATGGCATTTTTGGCGGCTTTAACGTAAGGTTAGCCGTCCGAATCGCCTCAAGTACTTGTCGTAGTCGCTTCAGATGTTCGGAGAAGCTGGTTGAAAACACGACCACATCATCCAAGTACACAAGGCAGCTTTGCCATTTTAAGTCAGTCAACACAGTGTCCATCATGCGTTGGAAGGTAGCTGGCGCAGAGCAGAGTCCGAACGGTAGCACCCGAAATTCGTAGAGGCCATCCGGCGTGACAAAAGGCGGTTTTTTCGCGGTCGCGCTCATCAACCTCAATTTGCCAGTAGCCACTCTTTAAATCCAGGGAAGAAAAATACTTCGCTCGTCGTAGTCGGTCAAGCGAGTCATCAATACGCGGCAGCGGATAAACATCTTTTTTGTGACGTTGTTGAGCTTTCTGTAATCTACACAGAAGCGAAGCGTACCGTCCTTCTTAACCAGAACGACCGGTGAGGACCCAGGGACTGTTCGAAGGCTGGATAACGCCGTCGTCGATCATTTCTTTCACTTGCTGCTTGATAGCTGCGCGTTCTGTCGGCGAGACGCGGTATGGCTGTTGGTGAATAGGTCTTGCGTCGTCGTAAGTGATTATCCTGTGCTGTGTAATTGGCGTCTGACTCACTTTAGACGACTGAGCAAAGCACGCCCTGAATTCAAACAATAGCTCTCGCAAGGCCCTCTGGTTCTCTTCTGGCAGTGCACTGTTCATGTCACATCTATTACGGTTTTGTCCATTGCGGCTACTGTCATCACAGGCAAAACACTCAATGACGTCCTCCAAGGCTTCAGCGTAGGCGACCGCAGTGCCCCGGAAAAGGTGACGATGCTCATTGGTGAAATTTGTAATCATGACCTCGGCTGTACCAGTTCCGAATGTCAATGATGCCTCGTGCCACAGAAATTCCAAGCGCCAGCAGCAGGGAGACGTTGCACTCTGCCACTGTTTCACCGTCACTGGTCCTTCGGAAGTCACCTGAATTAGGATACTTGCACGAGGTGGTATTGTGACACTGTCGTCGGAGGAACACGGAGGGCGGTTGTACGGCGGTTGGAGTCACCTTGACGTAGCGTTGACTGTCGAAAAGGAAATGCAGCGTCGCCGTAGGTCGATTACGGCGCCATATTCCCGAAGAAAATCGAGGCCGAGAATTAATTCGCGGGAGCAGTCACGTAGCACGATGGAGCTGACCAAAAACGTGCAGCCTCGTATTTGTAGCCTGGACGTGCACAAACCAACCGGCGTTACAACATGTCCGCCAGCTGTACGTACATGCGATCCTGTCCAAGGCATTATCACTTTCTTCAAGGTACGTGCCAATTGTCCGCTAATAATCGAGTAGTCAGCACCAGTGTCTATTAAGGCAGTTAAATTGCGACCGTCGAGCAGCACAGGTATGTCCATTGAAAAGTCGCTCAGCTGGGATACAGGCGCCGGCGTAGTCGAATTTCCGTTGGTCCGATGTCGCGTCGATTGGAGGGCGAGGTCTTCATCACGTCGAGAATCAGCGGCCTCGCCTCGAAAGGTCGCTGGCGTTAGTTTTCCAGGCGAGGGCTCGGAGACCGTCCTTGCGGCCTTCGATTTCCGTTGCCTGAATAAGATGACGACCGCGGTGACGGTGAGCGCGACTGACGCCTGAGTGGGACGTTCTGCCGAGCGATAAAATCTTCAATTTCTGGTGGTCTCTGTCCAAACCGGGGGCGGGGTGAATTGGCAGGAAAACCCTGCAGCCCAAGTCGGCGGTACTGGCAGTCTCGGTAGAGGTGACCCGCTTCACCGCAGTGGTAGCAAAGCGGTCGTCGGTCGGGCATGCGCCATATGTCGGATTTACGCATGACGGGTCGAGTGTCTGCAAAATAAGGGACCACCTGTGCGGACTGCAGTGTGGCGTACGGGGTTGCGGCTGGTAGTGGGACTGGTGCAGGTGCGTTGTGTTCGAACGTGTCGGTATAAGTGGTGCGCTGGAAACCACTCACTGGGGATGGTGTCGTGGACGACGGAACGGTGCGTCTCAATACGTCTGCGTAGGTCACCCCTAGAGGTTCACTTGAAGTTGCGAACGCCTGAAGTGGTGCAGCAACCTGCGTTGGTGTCTCGCGGCGAGGTGTGCCGAGCGCATGCTGAACTTCGTCACGTATGATGGTGGCGATGCAATTCGTGGAAGGCTGCTGCTGCGCCTGGTTCAGCTGTTGCAGCTGTTGTAGCTCGTCGCGAACAACCGAACGTATCAGCTCGCGAAGCGCTCCCACGTCGGTCGGGAACGAGCCTAGCCCGGTGGTATAGGTAGCATTCACTTGCCGATCGTACTGGTTCCGCTGCTGCAGCGCCTTTTCCATGGCGACGGCTTCAGTGAGGAACTCCGCGACCGTTCTAGGCGGACTACGAATGAGTCCAGCGAAGAGCTGCTCTTTCACACCTCGCATCAAGTGTCGCAGCTTCTTGTCTTCCGGCATGGTTGGATCGGCGCGAGTGAACAGATGAACCATATCCTCCACGTATGTAGCCACACCTTCATTAGGCATCTGCATGCGGGACTGGAGGGCCCTTTCAGCGCGCTCTCGACGATCGAGACTCGAGTACGTTTCGCGGAGCCTGTGACAGAACTCATGCCACGACGTTAGGAGGCCCTTGCGGTTCTGGAACCATGTGCGAGCACCATCCAGAAGACTAAAGTACACATTCTTGAGCTTCGCTACTTCGTCCCACCCGTTGAAATCCGCTACGTACTCGTACTCAGCCAGCCAATCTTCCACATCTTCATAGAGGCCACCACGAAAGGGACTCGGAACACGTGGTTTTTGTAGCGTGTAATGAGTGGGTGCAGCTGCGGGTGCAGCGGTTGGAGCAGCGGCGGCTCCAGCGGTAGGGGAAGCGGTGACAGCAACAGTATTCTCCATACCAGTCGACGTACTTGTACTGTGAGGCACAAACTCGGGGGACAGTCCTCGAATCCTCCGACTGAAACGGTGTACCGGCGTAAGCTCTGGGTTTTGGGTCACGTTCCGGCTGCTAGAAGGAGTCTGTTGCATAGGTGAGGTTACCCAGCACCTCCACCATTAAAATGTCACGTTAAAGAGACAGGAGACGTTTTTAAGGCGTCCTCACAAAAGTCCGAAGAGCGGTCGGCTCAGCGCAGCCAAAAACAGAACAATGGCACGAGGGGAACTGCCACTTCGTCTGCCTCTTTTGCGCTGGCAGATCAAGCGCGCGGCACTATGTTTTGACATTCTCGGTTAAGCGCATGCAAGTATCGTGAAACCTTAAAGAACGATGTCATTTAGCGAGATACAGCGTTCTGTACTGCAATAAGTTGGTGAAAAACTGTGAGGTTATGCAAATATCGTAATTGTGAACGAAACAGTGTAATTGAGCGTCTTTAGATACAAGTGCGAATGTTAGGTTAGGTTAAGATATGAACCGTCGTAAAACCGCATTAAACAATGTCACTTAGTGAGATGCAGTGTTTTTCACCATTACAAGTCGGGAACTGCGATATCTAATGTGAAAGCGCATGAAACCGTCGTAATCTTGTAGAAAACATTGTAAAGTGGTGAGTAAAACGTTGACTGTCGAAAAGGAAATGCAGCGTCGCCGTAGGTCGATTACGGCGCCATATTCCCGAAGAAAATCGAGGCCGAGAATTAATTCGCGGGAGCAGTCACGTAGCACGATGGAGCTGACCAAAAACGTGCAGCCTCGTATTTGTAGCCTGGACGTGCACAAACCAACCGGCGTTACAACATGTCCGCCAGCTGTACGTACATGCGATCCTGTCCAAGGCATTATCACTTTCTTCAAGGTACGTGCCAATTGTCCGCTAATAATCGAGTAGTCAGCACCAGTGTCTATTAAGGCAGTTAAATTGCGACCGTCGAGCAGCACAGGTATGTCCATTGAAAAGTCGCTCAGCTGGGATACAGGCGCCGGCGTAGTCGAATTTCCGTTGGTCCGATGTCGCGTCGATTGGAGGGCGAGGTCTTCATCACGTCGAGAATCAGCGGCCTCGCCTCGAAAGGTCGCTGGCGTTAGTTTTCCAGGCGAGGGCTCGGAGACCGTCCTTGCGGCCTTCGATTTCCGTTGCCTGAATAAGATGACGACCGCGGTGACGGTGAGCGCGACTGACGCCTGAGTGGGACGTTCTGCCGAGCGATAAAATCTTCAATTTCTGGTGGTCTCTGTCCAAACCGGGGGCGGGGTGAATTGGCAGGAAAACCCTGCAGCCCAAGTCGGCGGTACTGGCAGTCTCGGTAGAGGTGACCCGCTTCACCGCAGTGGTAGCAAAGCGGTCGTCGGTCGGGCATGCGCCATATGTCGGATTTACGCATGACGGGTCGAGTGTCTGCAAAATAAGGGACCACCTGTGCGGACTGCAGTGTGGCGTACGGGGTTGCGGCTGGTAGTGGGACTGGTGCAGGTGCGTTGTGTTCGAACGTGTCGGTATAAGTGGTGCGCTGGAAACCACTCACTGGGGATGGTGTCGTGGACGACGGAACGGTGCGTCTCAATACGTCTGCGTAGGTCACCCCTAGAGGTTCACTTGAAGTTGCGAACGCCTGAAGTGGTGCAGCAACCTGCGTTGGTGTCTCGCGGCGAGGTGTGCCGAGCGCATGCTGAACTTCGTCACGTATGATGGTGGCGATGCAATTCGTGGAAGGCTGCTGCTGCGCCTGGTTCAGCTGTTGCAGCTGTTGTAGCTCGTCGCGAACAACCGAACGTATCAGCTCGCGAAGCGCTCCCACGTCGGTCGGGAACGAGCCTAGCCCGGTGGTATAGGTAGCATTCACTTGCCGATCGTACTGGTTCCGCTGCTGCAGCGCCTTTTCCATGGCGACGGCTTCAGTGAGGAACTCCGCGACCGTTCTAGGCGGACTACGAATGAGTCCAGCGAAGAGCTGCTCTTTCACACCTCGCATCAAGTGTCGCAGCTTCTTGTCTTCCGGCATGGTTGGATCGGCGCGAGTGAACAGATGAACCATATCCTCCACGTATGTAGCCACACCTTCATTAGGCATCTGCATGCGGGACTGGAGGGCCCTTTCAGCGCGCTCTCGACGATCGAGACTCGAGTACGTTTCGCGGAGCCTGTGACAGAACTCATGCCACGACGTTAGGAGGCCCTTGCGGTTCTGGAACCATGTGCGAGCACCATCCAGAAGACTAAAGTACACATTCTTGAGCTTCGCTACTTCGTCCCACCCGTTGAAATCCGCTACGTACTCGTACTCAGCCAGCCAATCTTCCACATCTTCATAGAGGCCACCACGAAAGGGACTCGGAACACGTGGTTTTTGTAGCGTGTAATGAGTGGGTGCAGCTGCGGGTGCAGCGGTTGGAGCAGCGGCGGCTCCAGCGGTAGGGGAAGCGGTGACAGCAACAGTATTCTCCATACCAGTCGACGTACTTGTACTGTGAGGCACAAACTCGGGGGACAGTCCTCGAATCCTCCGACTGAAACGGTGTACCGGCGTAAGCTCTGGGTTTTGGGTCACGTTCCGGCTGCTAGAAGGAGTCTGTTGCATAGGTGAGGTTACCCAGCACCTCCACCATTAAAATGTCACGTTAAAGAGACAGGAGACGTTTTTAAGGCGTCCTCACAAAAGTCCGAAGAGCGGTCGGCTCAGCGCAGCCAAAAACAGAACAATGGCACGAGGGGAACTGCCACTTCGTCTGCCTCTTTTGCGCTGGCAGATCAAGCGCGCGGCAATT